>JAKSZP010005968.1:0-39140 GCA_022478985.1 Massospora cicadina | reverse complement strand
ATGGCGTTTGGCCCGCCGAGCGGTGGGAATCCCCCAAGGCTACTCAACATATGGGCGGACCCAAATAATTGGGAACAGGTTCAGAACGCCCAACCCACCCATGCTCAGTCGCTGGGCCATTTGTTCAGTCAGTGGCATTGCATCAGGCACAATGCCCAATTTGCCAGCAGGAAGCTTTGAAACCTCATTGATGGTGTCCAATTCTTTTACCTGCCTATCAGGGGTGATGCTCAAAGGATTTGGGAGGGAGAGATTTTTTTGATTGTCATGTTAACCAAATTGCAACCATAGGATATTCTAGCCAATAGATTGGTCTTCATACCTTTTTGACCATTTGAAATATGAGCATTGGGCTGATTACCACTCAAATTAGTTGTGATCTATTTCATTTCAGTGATCCCGGCGCAGATTTCACTGATTCCTCATAACATTTTTGCTGAGGAGAGTGTGGGTACTGGTAGCAAAATTCAAAGAGGAAGGGCTCTTAATCAGCGCTCATCTACCACATGAGCGAGATTTCCCTGAGTAATGAGGGGTATGACCATCCTCTTTGCTACCTTCTTGCTCAGTGTTAATTCTTGGCGTTGGGTCTTAATTCCACCGAATTGGTTTTGCACAGTGTATGAACTACTGAACAACCAAATTTGATGATATGAAGATTGCAGACTATATAATAAACTTAATGAAATATTTATGGAGCTATCACCCCTTATTTCCACCTTTTATTATAATATAATCGCAGGTCTTATCTGCGCTCTCCTTCTCATAAAAACCTCTAAACCTTTTATCTTCCATTATACTCTTTATACCTCAGATCCCCAGCTGGATGCGTCCTCAGCTTGGTACTCTTCTATTCTGCTTCCCTTTTTGAATTACTCTCATTTGTATCAAATCTCAGCATAAATCCTCTCGACTTGCTGAATGCCTCATTTCAAAGCGCTTAAATTACCAAGACCAATTTGATTTCTAGAAAATCCATTCATTCCGCCATATTGACTTAGGGCTTATCATACAGTCATATTGGAATCATGACATTACCCCCTCCTTGACTGGATGATAAGCTCTTACTGTTTGTATGCTCGAAGGAACTTCACATGGACTCAGTTAATAACCCAACCCCCAACGGGTTCCTTAATTGTGCAGACATCCATGCCAGTCTTCTAAATAATCTCAAACGGGCCAACCCAAATGTCAGAGAGCTTATTTTTTCGTCCAAATCCATGCTGATTGTGGAATAAAACATAATCCTCTACAGCGAACAATGGAAGACCGCTCCAGTGCTTCTGGTCAGCCACCTGGTCACAGATTTTATTCACTAGACTGGTGGAGTAGGCTTCCATTTGCAACTTGATCAAAGTATCCATGAGTTGATTTAGATATCGCTGAGGATTCACCCCACCAGTGTCCTCTACACACAAATATAGCAAGACAGGCAGAGCCAGATGTTGACCATACAGCAGTTGAAACAGGATCTTACCGGTGGCCAAATGATAGCTGATATTATATGTGAATACCGCCAAAGTAGGAGGGCGCTCCATTCCAAAGGTCAATCATTTACCAATTTATGGAGGATGTTCACCAAAGTTCTGTTAACCCACTCCATCATTCTAGATTCTGGATGATATGGGGTGGTCAAAACCCCACAGATCGCCATCAGCTTGTTCAACTTTGGCAGAATGTGTGAGGTGAAATTAGTTCCATTATCCGTTAAAATGAATTGCGGGCAGCCATATCGCTGTATAACACACTCCATGATGAATTTGGCAGTAGTAACTGCGCCCAAATCGTTGATGGCCCTGGCCTCCACCCATTGAGTCAGATGATCTATAGAAACAATAATATTTGGACTGATTGGTACTAGTTGGCAGAGGTCATACTACATCAATAGAAACGGTATGACAAGTGAACTAGGGTTTGACCAGCTGATTTTGGTTCTCTTATGGAATGGTTTTTCCACTTGACACTGATGACAACAACTAATTGTTTCCAATACGTTGTAATGCATGCTCTCCCAGTAGTATCAAGATCACAACATATCCAGTGTTTTCCACAACCCTCCGTGGTCTACAGCCCAATGAGCATCCATAATTATTGCAGGTCAGGCCGAAGGCTTAGGAAAACTCAACGTCTGGTCACCAATCCGCTTATATAGTTCTCCTTCACATAGAAAGGTATCCGCCCTAAGACTGTCTAGTACCTTGATCACATGCGGCGGCTCATCCTGGTATTTATTTACCACCATCTTCTCATACAATATGTCAGCTAGATCCGCTGTGATTGCGACTGTCAGCAGCCTAGAGAGACAATCCGAATTTTGGTGTTTAGCTCCAGGGCGGTGTAAATTCTCAAAATCATATGCTTGGAGCTTTAATGCCCAACGTGCGAGTTGCCCTTCCAGCTCATCAGATTCTGCAACCAACGCAAGGAGGCATGGTCTGTTACAATTCAGAATCATACCCCATGCAGGCATACACAAAACTGTTTATAAGCATAAATTACCGCTAAACATTCTCACTAAGTAAAAGTAAAAATTTTGTTTGTGACAGCTCAAACTTTGACTACAGAAGGCGACAGGATGTTCTACGCCATTGTCATCCTGCTGAGATAGTACTTCCCCTATAGTGGAGAGAGAAGCATCCATTTGCACTAAAAACTGTTTGTCAAAATTAGGATATTGCAATATAGGTGCACTTGTTAACGCTGTGCGCAATACATCAAAAGCATTCTGGCATTGTTCTGTCCAATTAAAAGAAGCGTTTTTCTCTAGCAATTCAAAAAGTGGGGCCCCGATGCAACTGAAATTGGGAATGAATTGGCAGTAATACCCAACCATCCCCAGAAACACCTGAATGTCCCGCTTGCTACCTGGGTGGGTCATCTTGCTTATTGCTTCCAATTTAGCCAGCTGCGGTTTATGCCCATTTGAATTCACAATGAACCCTAGGTATTCCAATTGCTCTTTAAAGAAATGGCACTTTCGAGGCTTGATTTTGATATTAGCGGCAGTGAGGCGTCAGAACACTTGTTCCAAATTCCCAAGGTGTTCATTAAATATCCGTGAGAACACGTTGATATCATCAAGATAGACTAAAATGCAGGACAACTTTAAATCACCTAGAATCGTATCCATGGCACGCTGAAACGTAGCTGGAGCGTTGCACAACCCTTGTGGCATGTGAGTAGGTTGGAATAATCCTTTTGACATGATTATGGCACATTTTTCTCGTTCCACTGAGGGTAATTCAATCTGCCAGTACCCCGAGATCAGATCTATGGCTGAGAAATAGTTCACTCCTCCTAATCAGACTAATTCATTTTTAATTTGTGGAAGAGGGTAGGAATCCTTCTTTGTTACATTATTGAGCTTGTTATAGTCAATAACCACCCAATTTGGGCCATCTTTTTTCTTTACTATGAGCACCAATGATGCCCACGGACTATTCAATGGCTCTAACATCCCTTGCAGTATAAGTTTATCCACCTCATCGGAAATAACTTCCTCCGCTGCTTTAGAACATCTAATAGGTCATGAACAAATGGGAGGGTAATTCCCGGTATCTATCCAATGTACCACCCCTTGAGTGCACCCCAGATCGTGATCATCAAATGCGAATATATCCTGATACTTTTCAAATAACGCCATAGCTTGTTCTTATTGTTCTGTTGATAATCCAGTTAGCGCTTCCCACGGAACCACAGTCAATACGCCGAGTGGAGAGCTTGTTGGCAATCTGAGATCCTATCAAGAGCCAAAATCATAGATCCAGCGTACCTCTTCTATAGGGGAAAAGTGCAAGTATGCCACCACTTGGTGCCGCCAGATTGTTATGGTCTCTATTTGTAAATTTGCAAGCAGCACTTTCACTTCTCCATTCCCAGGTAGCAGAAACCCTGGAGCCACATGTGGCTCAAGACGAGAGTGTTGGTAAGGCGCCATGATTTCACCAAAAAGCCCTTTTGGGACATCAATTTTGAGCTCAGTTCCTACTATGCATTAGTGCCCAGATGGTATACTACAATCACTAGCCGCTCAAAGTGGAATCCCCTTGTATTCATAGATCTGGTTGGGAAGGATCCTAGTCCATTGCTTCAGTCATTGATAGCGCACAGGGATTACTCCATCGCTGTAGGCTAGGTTGATTTGACTAGAATGGAACGAGTCCGTTGGGATCCCACACAAGGTAAAACAACCAGGAATCTGTTGTCCTAAAATGTAAAGTGATTCCTCCGCCATGTCTATCACAACACCAAATTTCCTCATAAATGCTGCACCGATTAGCATATCATAATTGTTGTTTGGCAGAACCACCACTGGGGCGGAAGCCTGAACGGACCTGAATTGTAAAGGCAATGCACTATAAGCACCTTCAGATACAGTGTTATGTGTCCCCGCGGTTCCATATACTACTCAATGATCCACATCCAGTTTGAGCAGGAGCTTAGCCACCAACCAGGTAGATACTATGTTCACAGGGGCTCCAGTATCGATGATAGCCCGGATTTTTGTATTTTGGATGAAAATGTCACAATAAGTACATTCTGATTAAGAGGAACCATGTTTATTGCGTGTACATCCAAGAGCTTACTGTTACTTAAGAAAGAGGAGATGATCTTGCTGACCTGTGGGTACTCATTAATGATTTTTCCCACTGGAATGGCATTGTGGACTCCTACCAAAGAAGTAGCACCCATCGACGAATCCTTGATACTTGTGCCAGTCTGTTCCAAGATCTGCCACGCATATGGCTTCAGCGCTTCCTGGCGAAACACAGAGTTCGAGGGTGAATCTATACATTGGGACCCAGAAGCAGAGATTCCCAATGGAAGCTGTTGGTATAGTAATTCATCCGATTGAGTTTTGGATTCTTCCCAATTAGGAGTGAGGGATTCGTTAGGGACAAGTGGATTAAACATAGCAGAGGAGGAGCGTCCCATCTCTACTCTGCTTGAGCTTTTCCCTGCAGGGTCTCCTCGGTCAGTAACACAGCCAATTGTGTTTTATTAGGGCAGTTTGCCGCATAATGCCCCCTCCAATTGCATTGGAAGCAAGTATTCATGAAGGGTTTGCATATATAACCTGAAGCTGAAAGACCAGTGCAATAATTAACAGTATGTTTCCAAGGTCGGGAATGAGCTGGCAGATCATATCTAGGTCAGAAAGAATTCGCATAATGGTATGGCAAATGAATACGTTCTGTCAGATAATAGCATAGCCGCTGTAGTTCATAATCCAATGTCTTTGGTGAGGAGGTAACAGAAGGTTGGCGGGCTATATTAGGGGCGCTGTTTGTGGCTGATAGTTAGTGTAAAGTCTTTACTATCCAAATAAGTCCTTCTCCTTCATTCAACACATGAGACATAGCATTAAATAGTTCCCAATATAGTTTGACAGCCGCTGTCATTGCAATACCCACATCCTCAGCAAATAAAAGGTTGGCTCCGATTAGTACATGTGCTTCCACTGAGAAACATTCAGCAAAATCTGACAGGGTCTCATCTTTGTGAAATTGTATATTCAGAAAATTGGCTTTTCGTTGAGCTATTTTGGTCACACCCCCAAACAAACGAAGAACAATCGCCTTAATTTCTTCATTGGATGCCAAACTGTTTGGGAGGTAGCAAATAACTTGATTGGTGCTGTCTACATCAAGAGCAGACAGCAACAGTTTCACTTTCATTGATCAGAAACCCGTTCTGTGGCGAATTCGAAATGCTTAAAATACCCATGTAGGTTTCCATCATGACTAAAAGGAGGTAAGTTATCAATTTGCATGGCCTCGCCTTGCTCCACACTTCTGAAGAAGGGACCAGGCGCATTGGTTTGCCGGCCGATTAAGCTCAAATCCAACATGATAAACTCAAAGGAAGTAGAATCGCGCGGAGTATACATGTCATCACTGGAAGAATATTTGTTGGTGGAGTCATAAAGTTCATTCTCCAAATTGCCATTGACTGCACCGTTCCCCCCAGCTCTGGTATGCTCCATGAAATGTTTTTTGATCAACTGGATTTCCTGTTGCAGCGTTTCATATTGTTGTTGCAATTTTTGGCAGACTCCCCTTTCTTCGTTCAGGTGCTGTTCCACAGCTTGTATTCGTGAAAGAACTTCTTTTGATTATATTCTGCAAGCGGGTTTGCAGTTATAACGGAGGAGGACTCATCATTGTAGAATAATTGGCTTTTTGATTTCTTTCAACTATAGTTGCTTAGTGGCCCCCTGTAGTGAGCACCACTGTTAATTCTCGGCGTTAGGTCTTAATTCCGCTGAGTTGGTTTTGCACAGGGTCGAGCCACTGAACAACCAAATCAGAAGATATGAAGATTTCTGACTATATAATAAATTTATATTTATTGCGGGGAAGGCCAACCAGGGGATGGACACTTCCAATAAGACACAAAGAAAATGAATTGTAGTAACAGGGGGGCACCCCAGAGAAGCTAATGCTATCTCCTGTTGCCAGCGGAACACCACTATTGGGAGGAGGGGGAATGTGTAAAGGGGCCAGAACCACAATTGAGCACGTGTGGAGGAAGGGGTCAGAGTTGATGAATCAAACTGGGAACCAGGAGGAGACCAACTGATGGCAACGCGGTGGGAGGTATCCAAACATCCACACTTGAAAATGGACCACCAAGTGGGATCAGAACCGGTGGACAGCTTCAGGGAGGGTGGGGGTGGAGCCTGCAGTGGCATCCAAGACAATCGTGTGGATAGTCCACATGGCAATTGCAACCACCAAAGCATGGAGGGAGGGTGGAAGAGGGGAGACCATAGATAAAGCAAAAATATCCCTAGACAAACTAAAGGGATGTGCCTGATCCCGGAAAAGCAGACGTTGCACCTCAGGCCATATCGCTTTAGAGGTAGGTCACTTCTCCAGGCGGTGAAACAGCGTTCCATACTGACCACACACGACACAGGATGAGTGTAAAGCGTTAGAGCGCTCAGCAGTATAGTACACCCGCCTCAAGAAGCGCCACACATGGGAAAGGATATGAGGCAGCAGAAGAGGGTGGTGGGCGTATTTCCAAATTGTCTTCTGGGTTTCAAGGGAATACGGGATGTTCATCATGTCCAGGCAGTCCACCCTGGATAGGACATGGGGCCTTGTGGGTATCAAGCCATCCAGAATGGGTAGCCCCTGTACCTCCTATGTGAACCGAGGAGAGGGGCGCCTCCTCTGGGCAGTGTGTCCACAAATACGAATTCTCCACTCAGCGCTCCATATGGAGAGGAGGATTCATTTGAAGTGGGGTGCAGTTCCATGGGGACCTGCAGCTGAAGGGTGGGGAGCCAGATACTTCATCAAAGAGTGAGGGTGCGACAGATTGGTAAGGCCCAGGGCGCGGGAGAAGTTGGAGCGGGCTGCGCGGGACCAGTGTTGGGAGGGGAGCATAGGGGCGGTGGCGGCCGCGATCCAGGTGCCCAGGATCTTGGCAGCATGGGCTTTAAAGTCAAGCATACCCATGCCTCCATGATGATGAGGGCCAAACATGGCCTCAAGCCACACTGGTGGTGGGCGGCCTGACCAAAGCCACCCTTGCAGAAGGGCATACATAGATTTGAAAAAACCTGGCTAGAAGGCGATGGCGTGGGCTCCAAACTAGACTTTGGAGAGGAGCATAGATTTGGCTAAAACAACCCTGCCAGTAAGGGAAGTAGGGTGGGCTCTGAGGAAGGCGATGCGCTTCATCACGTTGTCCAGAATATGGCTTACCATCACTGCTGAAGCATACCTGGCTGCCTCCAACCACACCCCCAAACTGGCGGACTGGCCCAATGGTAGGGCGTGGAACAAAGGGGAGCGCAAGTGGGGCGGTGTGGGTTGGGCAGGGTAAGCAAGAGCGTGTTCTAGCATATGGGTGGTCTGGAAACAGGGCGCTGAGGCCCAGCGGGTTTGATACCGACCAAGGAGGATGATTTTAGTTTTGGAGGCGTTTAGTGCTGCGTTACTTACCTGGGAGTAAACCTGGATAAGATCTTCAAGCACACATGCATCATGATTGTTAGACACCCCGACCACACAATCATCAGCAAATGCCAACATCTTGACTGGGGCTTGGCCTTGCACATGGACCCCTGTAAGGCGGGCGTTTACATTCTGAAGAAGTAGGTCAAGGCTGAAGTTATATAAAAGTAGGCTAAGGGGGTCCCCTTGGCATAGGCCCCTTTGAGGGCGGACTACATCCGTGAGAAAGCCAGGGCCATGGATTGACAAGCATTGGCCACAGTGTGCACGTTGTCCCAAATCGACCTTCTGGGTATGAAACCAAATTGTTCTGGGGAGATGGTAGCATAGGCAACAATCCCTAGATGGTTAGCCAAGATTTTAGTCAAAATTTTTGTATCTGTGTTAGTTAGAGAAATGGGGCGCCAGTCGGCCAGGTCTATCTTATCCCCTTTTTTGAAGAGCGTAATGATGTAGGCCTCTTGCCCTCCTGGAAGGAGGCGCGTTTCCAAAAGGCCCTGGTTAAGAGAGGCAAGCAACAGTGGGGATAAATATTTGAAGTAATTCTTATAGAACTCATAAGGAATGCCATCAGGGCCAGAGCATTTCCGATTTGGTGCACCTCAGATGACGGACCAGAGTTTGTCTAGAGTAATCAAATTCATTAACTCTGGGAATTGGGAAACGGTGCAGATGTGTGCATTATCGAGAAAATTCGCCATTTTAGCCAGTGGAATTGGGTCAGATCAGTACAATTCAGAGTAATAGTTTTGTATCTTGATCACCACATTGGCCAGCATATCCGCTATGGAGTTGTCTGGCCTTTACACCTGTGTGCAGGCCATGGACTGTCATGGTGAGAAGAATTTTCAAAAAAGTAGGTGGAGCACGTGTCGCCCACTTTGATGTGTATATCTTTGTACTGAACACAAACCCGATGTTTGTGTTGCTGCTCAAGCGCGTTGAGGGGGAGGCCACTTCTGCCCATTTGCGACCCCAAGCAGGGCTGTAGCCTGTGGCTGGGATGTTAGACTCCAGGTGGGTCAGCTCCGCCAGAGCACGCAAGATGACTGCTGAGGTGGAGCATGAGCTTCAGGAGGAGAGGTGGCGAGCCTTGAAGATTGTGTCCACTTTGAAGGCAGACCAGGTGAAAATTGGATCAGCGCAAAACAGTGCGATAAACTCCTGTGTCAATGTCACGGATTCCATCCATGTGGAAAATCTTGGCAACTCAAGTTCAGCTGGGCGAAGTTTGCACCATACTGGAGCCTGAGCTACTGGGTCAGGTAAGTGGAAGGTTATTGAAACCAGCCTGTGATCAGAGAAATCACTTTTCGTCATGTAAAAATGGGAAATTTGGGTACAAAATTTCAACGGCACAAGGATAAGGTCAATGCAGGACATGGACCATATCTAGCTGTTGTGGACGTGTGGGGTGCGACATGTTTTTGAGCAGCGAAGCATGACATGGCAGTGCGTCAAACAACCCTAGGGTGGCCTTGAGGACGCGTAGTTCTATGTGATCCTGTGGTGGGGAAGATGAGGAAGGCCAGAGGTTGGTGGATGGGTTCAACCAACAGTTCATGTTGCCAACTACAAAAGGGTCAGGGGGTAATGGAAGTTATTTGACTGATGAGAAAAATTTCTGACATTCTTGTGCACAGGTTGGGGCATAAATATTGATGATAGCGTGCACCACGTCAGCCCACAAAAATTTGACAACAAGGACTCGGCCATTAAGGAAGGATTCAGATGATAAAAATTTAAAAAAATTGTTTACTCAAACAAGCACCCCACAGTGCTCAGACCAGAAGGACAGGGAGGGGAGGAGCATGGTTGTCCATGTATCCTCAGAACTGCGTGGACAGTGGGACTCCTGGATAGCCAGGATATCCACGGGTAAATTATTTTGTAAAAACTCAGTTTCCTATCCCAGGATGGCGAGGCCTTGATTCCGGCAATGTTCAACATCCCTAAGTGAAGGCTCCCCCTTCGCACCTTAGGTGCGAGGGGAAGGGCACCTGAGACCTTCAGCCATCTCTTGGTCATCATGGCGCTTCTCAGTGCCTCGGGTGCATGCAGCAACGTAGTCAGAGGAATGGTTAACTTTAGCAGTCAGGTTCACGTTGGCTTTTACCTTCACTTTTTGTTTCTCCGCTGCAGAACAAGATTTTTGCAGTGTGTGCATTTTCGGTGCACCAATGCTTGATTTAGAATTTTTGGCAGGGAGGAGGAAACTGAATCGGTTCCAATCAAGGCTTGGGTGCACTGGTCAGGTGAAATTGACTCGCCCATTGGGACTTTATTTTGGGTGGCCCAATCAGCTTGGGCATCCCAATATGATTGGTTGAGAGATTCCTAAGCTGCTTCCTCCATGAAAGTCTTAATGTCCTCCTGGCGTTGGGAGGGTGGGATAGCAGAGGCGACCTTGGCTGCCGCCTTGCGGGCCTGTTTGGCCTTCTTCCGCTCTTGTGGGGATATAGGGTGCACTACTAAGTAGCAACCTTGTGCTCACCATAGGAAGGCCTCCTTTGTATCGGCGGTTGGTTCATAGTGGGTCTCCCCAGTGTTCATAGCTGCTGAGGGATGCTCAGTATGTGATGCCCTCCTTGGAGGGGCAGGTGTGTGCCTTGTGGCCAAACGCATCATAATGGGCGCAGATGGGAGGCGCGCTGTCCACGGTGACCTGGAAAGGGTGGGTGGCATGCCCCTCAATATTGACAAAAGTGGTGTGCGGGATTTGGGTTAAAACCTGCGCTATCCCCTCAGCTGGGGTTAGGACTGCAATAGCTTTGCCGGTGCACAGGTGTGGCATCAGCATAAAGCATTGCATTTTGAAGGATTGTGTTTTGCCATATATGGCAAGCCCAGCCTTCAGGTGTTGTTCTAGTTTGGCGCGTTTGACCATAGTGGGCAGAAAGTCAAAAGTACGAAAGATTTGATTGGATTTTGTCCATCTGGTGCACTTAGTTTCAATGAACCGCTGCCCGTTGGGGAGGTCTATCACAACGCACACCATAGCAGCTTCATCTTCTGCCTCCTTGTTTTCAAAACTGAGATCCAGTCAACCACATGACATGGAATGAGGTGCGACGTACACCGCGTTTGGGAAATAAATGTGTACATCCCCACAAAACTTTTCCCATAGCGCCGTTTGCTGAATATCCAGGAACACCCATACTCCATGTTCTACTGATGAGATTGGTTGAGAGTGCGGTGTATTGATGTACTGGTTGCATCGCGCCTGCCAAGCTAAAATTTCTGGTGAAATGGTTACCACCTGTTTTTTGTTTTTGTCTATTCCACCAGATTCACTGGGGCATTTGTGAACTGTGGATGTCACGGGGCCACCACCTGTGCCCTTTACCTTACTTGCCCAACTGCTCTCCAACATGGGTGCAAACTAATCTCCTTGGTGAGATTATCAAACTAAAATCAGAATTGAATCGAATTTTGTTGCAAAAGTGATTGCAACGAGAGAGAAAAGTTAACTTTCTATAGAACAAACTTAATAAAATATTTATGGAGCTATCGCCCCTTATTTCCACCTTTTATTATAATATAATCGCAGGTCTTATCTGCGCTCTCCTTCTCATAAAAAACTCTAAACCCTTTATCTTCCATCATACTCTTTATAACTCAGATCCCCAGCCAGATGCGTCCTCAGCTTGGTACTCTTCTATTCTGCTTCCCTTTTTGACTTACTCTCATTTGTATCGAATCTCAGCATAAATCATCTCAATTTGCCAAATGCCTCATTTCGAAGCACTTAAATTACCAGTACCAGTTCTATTCCAGATGATTCCATTCATTCTGACATATTGACTTAGGGCTTATCGTCCAGTCATATTGGAATTGCGACACTCAGGAACAGAAAAATGGCCTGATCGAAGCCCAGAGGACGTTCCCTGGGACTTACAATGGGTGAGGTCACCCTGGGAGATGAGGGAAGCAGCTTTCCTCTTCAGACCTTTTTTGATGGGAAAGGGAAAACAACCCAGTCCAAGAGTAGTAGATGCTTCTCTGGTTTTTAACTGCCCTATGCCACTGATGCTCCAACACCTTTTTGTCCACCTTTGCCTGCCATCTGAAAAAACTGGCATCAGATGAGAATCCCCCTGACCCTTCTTTTCCTTATAAAATGGATGCTTACCCAATGCCATGGCACCATGTTAAGATCTTTTAAGATTTTATCTAATATTTTCTTTGTTTGGCACAATATGGTTAAGGATGGATGGAGGATCCCCTCTTGGGTTGAGCGCCACTAGTAATAAATAAAGTAAACCAAAGTTGGAGGTAAAAAGGTATCTTTATTAAACTAAAAAGAGCAAATATTATAGGCTTTGAATTCACTAAACTACTTTTAGGGTGTCAATGGCCTCCACTGGCAAGATAGTCTGCACCCTGAACTTGATCAGGTAAGGGATTGACAGAAATAAACTCTTTGACAACTTTGCTAGACTTTAAGGGATAATAATCCATCAATATCAGTTTATTATTAGTTTAGAATTTAGAGTTAGGAAAATTTGGATCAATTGAAGGATAAACAATTTGAACCAATTTGTCAAAGGTCAAATCCTGATACTAGATAAGGTTTAGAAGGGGGATACCCAAGTGGTAGAGTAGGGACCTCTACCGCTGCCTCCCCAAGTTTGATTCTGGTACTGGAACTTTGGGTAGGGGACAATTATGACTGCGTTGGCGTTGTGCACCAATGCCCTGAACCGAGATAGCAAATATCAAAGGCAGTCCATGGAGTTCCTGGTCTATCATACGCCACGCATGGAGGTTTTCCAGATTTTATCCTCCTTTCCCATTCATTCAATTTCCCTTAATTGGTGAAGTATTGTCCCCAGGTCAGCCCACCTCAAATAAAATAGAAATAGATAAGGTTTAGAAAACTTTTGTATCATAATCTCTTTCTGTAAGGAAAGCTGAATAAGGGTAATCAATATTTTAAAAATGTATTGTGGGGAAGGCTGACTAGGGTATGGACACTTCTGAAAGTAAACACAAAAGAAGAACGAAACTCAGTAACAGGGAAGGCATCCCAGAGAAGCGATGCTATCTCCTGTTGCCAGCGGGAACGCCACTATGGGGAGGAGGGGGAAACGTGTAAAGGGGCCGTAGCCACAATTGAACATGAGTGGAGGAAGGGGTCCGAGTTGATGAACCAAACTGTGAACCAGGAGGAGACCAACTGGCAGCAATGCGGTGGGAGGTACCCAAACATCCACGCTTGAAAGTGGTCCACCAAATGGGACTGGAATCTGTGGACAGCTTCTGGGAGGGTGGGGGTGGAGCCTGCGATGGCATCCAAGACAATTGTGTGGATAGTCCACATGGCGATTGCGACCACTAGAGCATGGAGGGAGGATGGAAGAGGGGATACCATGGATATAGCAAACATATCCCTTGACAGACTGAAGGGATATGCCTGATCCTGGCCAAGCAGACGTTGAACTTCGCGCCATATTGCTTTAGAGGTAGGGCACTTCTCCATGCGGTGGAACAGCGTTCCATACTGGCCACTCATGATGCAGGATGAGTGTAAAGCGTTAGAGTGCTCAGCCATATGGTACACCCGCCTCAGGCAGCGCCACACATGAGAATGGATATGAGGCAGCAACAGAGGGTGTTGTGCGTATTTCCAAATAGTCTTCTGGGTCTCAAGGGAATAAGGGATGTCCGCATGTCCAGGTAGTCCACCCTGGATAGGGCATGTGGCCTTGTGGGTATCAAGCCGTCCAGAATGGGTAGCCCCTGTACCTCCTGTGTGAACCAAGGAGAGGGGCAGCCTCTCTGGGCTGTGTGCCCACAAATACAGATTCTCCACACGGCGCTCCGCATGGAGAGAAGGATTCATCTGAAGTGGGGCTTAGTACCATGAGAACCTGTGGCCGATGGGTGGGAAGCCAGATATTTCATCAAGGAGTGAGGGTGCGATGGATTGGTAAGGCCCAGGGCGTGAGAGAAGTTGGAGCGGGCCGCGTGGGACCAGTGTTGGGAGGGGAACGTAGGGGCGGTGACAGCCGCAATCCAGGTGCCCAGGATCTTGGCAGCATGGGCTTTAAAGTCAAGCATACCCATGCCTCTATGACGATGAGGGCCAAACATGGCCTCAAGCCACACTGGTGGTGGGCGGCCTGACCAAAGCCACCCTTGCAGAAGGGCATACATAGATTTGAAAAAACCTGGCTAGAAGGCGATGGCGTGGGCTCCAAACTAGACTTTGGAGAGGAGCATAGATTTGGCTAAAACAACCCTGCCAGTAAGGGAAGTAGGGTGGGCTCTGAGGGAGGCAATGCGCTTTTTCACGTTGTCTATAATATGACTTTCCATTACTGCTGAGGCATACCCGCCTGCCTCCACCCACACCCCCAGATGGCGGACAGGCCCAATGGTAGGGCGTGGCACGAAGGGGAGCACAAGTGGGGCGGTGTGGGGTGGGCAGGGAAGGCGAGCACATGTGCGAGCAGATGGGTTGGGCTAGACACAGGTCGCTGGGGCCCAGCAGGTTTGATACCAACCAAGGAGGATGATTTTGGTTTTGGAGGCGTTTAGTGCAGCATTACTTACCCGGGAATAAACTTGGATGAGAGCTTCAAGCGCGCGTGCATCTTAATTATTAGACACCCCAACCACACAATCATCAGCAAACGCCATCATCTTGACTGGGGCTTGGCCTGGTACATGGACCCCAGTGAGGCGGGCATTCACATTTCGAAGTAGTGGGTCAAGACTGAAGTTATAGAAGATTGGGCTAAGGGGGTCCCCTTGGCGTAGGCCCCTTTGAGGGCGGACTACTTCTGTGAGGAAGACAGGGCCACGCACTGCCATTGTTGTAGATTCCGTAAGCATCATCACCCAGCTGATGAAGCGAGGGTAAGCGGAATTGGTGGAGGCAGGCCCTGAGGTATTCCCAATTTACTCTATCATAGGCCTTCTGTTGGTCCAAGAATACTAGTGCCTCAGAGGCTGTGGACTGGCATGCGTTAGCCACAGAGTGCACATTGTCCCAAATCGACCTTCTGGGTATGAAACCGAATTGTTCTGGGGAGATGGTGGCAGAGGCTACATTCCCTAGACGGTTAGCCATGATTTTAGTTAAAATTTTTGTATCTGTGTTAGTTAGAGAAATGGGGCGCCAGTTGGCTAGGTCTAGCTTATCCCCTTTCTTGAAGAGTGTGATGGTGAAGGCATATTGCCCTCCTGGTAGAAGGCGCGTATCCAGAAGGCTCTGGTTAAGGGAGGCAAGCAGCAGTGGGGATAGATATATGAAACACTTCTTATAGAACTCATACAGAATACCATCAGGGCCTGGGCATTTCTGATTTGGTGCACCACGGATGGCGGACCAGAGTTCATCCAGAGTAATCAAATTCATTAACTCTGGGAATTGGGAAACGGTGCAGATGTGTGCATTATCGAGAAAATTCGCCATTTTGGCCGGTGGAGTTGGGTCAGATCAGTACAATTCAGAGTAATACTTTTGTATTCCAATTGCCATTTTGGCCAGCGTATCTGTGACGGAATCATCTAACCTCCACATCTGTGTGCAGGCCACGCTCTGGCGTGGTGCGAAGAATTTTTTAAAAGAATAAGTGGAGCATGTACCACCCTCTGTAATGTGTTTGGCCCTGTACTGAACACAAACCTGATGTTTGTGTTGCCTTTCAAGCGCGTTGAGTTGGGCGGCTGCTTCTGCCCACTTCCAGCCCCAAGCAGTGATGTAGTCTGTGGCTGGGATGTTGGACTCCAGGTGTGCCAACTCTGCCAAGGTGTGAAAGATGATGGTTGAGGTAGGTCATTAGCATCAGGAGGAAAGGTGGTGAGCGTGGTGGATGGTATCCGCTTTGAAGGCTAACCATGTGGAAATTGGGTCCACACAAAACAGTGTAATAAACTCTTTTGCCAAAGTTGCAGATTCCACCCATGTGGAAAATCCTGGCGACGCGAGTTTGGGTGGGCGGAGTTTGCACCAATGCGGAGCCCTAGCCACTGTGACAGGTAGGTGGTAGGTTATCAAGACCAGCCGGTGATTAGAGAAATCAATTTTTGATGTATGGAAGTGGAAATATGGGATCAAAATTGCATCAGCGTGAGGATAAGGTCGATGCGGGACATGGACCTTAACTGGCCATTGTGGATGTGGGGATGCATCATGTTCTCAAGCAGTGGAGCTTGCTGCAGCAGCACATCAAACAACCCAAGGTTGGCCTTTAGATGCGAAGTTCTATGTGACCCTGGGGGGTGTGGGCTGAGGAAGGCCAGCGGTCCGTGGATGTGTTTAACCAACAGTTCATGTCACCAACTATGAAAGGGTCAGGGGGTAACAGAAGGGATTTGACCAACGAGAAAAATTCCTGACACTCTTGTGCACAGGTTGGGGCATAAATGTTAATGATAACGTGCACCACGTCAGCCCACAAAAATGTGACAATGAGGACTCAGCCATCAAGGAAGGATTCAGATGATATAAATTTAAAAAGATTGTTTTTCTGAATAAGCACCCCACAGTGCTCAGACCAGAAGGACAGGGAGGGGAGGAGCATGGTTTTCCAAGCATCCTCAGAACCTCATGGACAGTGGGACTCCTGGATGGCCAGGATGTCCATGGGTAAATTTTTTTGTAAAAAACTCAGTTTCCTAGCCCAGGATGGCGAGGCCTTGAGTCTGGTGATGTTCAACATCCCTAAGTAAGGCTCTCCCCTTTGCACCTTAGGTGCGAGGGGTGGGCACCCAGGCCCACCAGCCTCCTCTGGATCCCCACGGGCCTTCACAGTGGTGCGGGTGTTTGCAGCAATGCTATCAGAAGATTTGTTAATTTTAGCAGACAGGTTTGCGTTGGCTTTTGCCTTCACTTTTGGTTTCCCCACTGTCAAACAAATTTTTTGTGGTGCAGTCAAGTTTGGTGCACCAACGTTCAGGTCATAAAAAATTCAGGTAAGTTGGAGACCAAATTGGTTTCATTTGGGGCTTGGGTGCAAAGGTCAGGTAAGATTGAGTCACCCATTGGATCCTCAGATTGGGTGGTCCAATTGGCTTGGGCATCCCAATCTGATTGGTTGAGGGATTCCTGAGTTGCTTCTGCCACAAAGGTTCTAATGTCCTCCTGGCGTTGGGAGTGTGGGATAGTGGAGGCGACTTTGGCCGCTTCCTTGGCCATGGCCCTGTGGGCCTGTTTGGACTTCTTTCACTCTTGAGGGGAGACAGGCTTTACTAGTAAGTAGCAGCCTTGTGCTCCCCATGGGAAGGTCTCTTTGGTACTGGTGGCTGGTTCATAGTGAGCCTCCTCATTGGTCATGGCCGCTGAGGGGCGCTCTTGGAATGTGATGCCCTCCTTGGTGGGGCATGCATGTGCCTTATGGCTGAATGCATCACAGTGGGTGCAGATGGGGGGTGCGCTGTCCACAGTTACCCAGAAAGGGTGGGTGGTATGCCCCTCAATATTAATAAAAGTGGAGTGCAGGATCTGGATTAGGTCCTTCACAATCTCCTCTTTTGGGGTCAGAACTGCAATGGCTTTGCTGGTACACAGGTGTGGCATCAGTATAAAGCATTGCATCTCAAAGGATTGTATTTTGCTGTATATGGTGAGACCAGCTTTCAGGTGCTGCTCCAGAATGGCACGCTTGGCTGTAGTAGGCAAAAAGTTGAATGTGAGGAAAATTTGGTTGGATTTTATCCATCTGGTGTGCTTAGTTTTGATGACCTGCTGCCCTTCAGGGGAGGTCAATCAAAACGCGCACTGCAGCAGCTTCATCTGCTGCCTCCTTGTTTTCAAAACTGAGATCCAGCCAACCGCGTGACATGGAGTGAGGTGCATTATATACCGCAGTTGGGAAATGAATGTGCACATCCCCACAAAAATTTTTACCATAGCGCCATTTGCTGAATATCCAGGGACACCCATACTCTGTGTTCCACCAATGAGAGTGGTAGAGATTGCGGCATGTTGATGTACTGTTTACATTGTGCCTGCCAAGTGAGGATTTCTGGAGAAATAGTAACCACCAGTTTTTTATTTTTATCTAATCCACCGGTTTCTCCAGGGCATTTGCAAATGTTGGAAGTCGTGGGCCTACCACCTGTGCCTTTTACCTTACTTGCCCAACTGCTCCCTGACATGGGCGCAAACTAATCTCCTCTGTGAGATTATCAAACTAAAGTCAGACTTGAATTGAATAAGTTGCAAAAGTGATTGCAACAAGAGAGAAAAGTGGTAATCAGTATTTTAAGCAAGTTTAAGAAGCTATTAATTAATATTTATATAGAATAAAAAATAAAGGATAAATAATGCTGATATTAACAATGATATCAGATACCAAGTACCTAGTTTATATAATTAAAAATACTACTATAAAAGTAGAATAATATTTGCTCCATATACTTATAGTGATAGATATATTTAGTATATATATATATATATATATATTAAAAAATAAAAAAATATAGCTATTTATTATAGGCAAAGCTGTATAGGGCAGCTAACATATAAAATATCTTTTAAAATCTTATATACTTCCATGGTAATTAATATTTAATTATACTATGGTTTAATACTTATAATTTTAACTTTGTAAAAATATAAAATATGAAATTTTTAATAGAAAAAGTAGATTATTATTATTTTTTTTTGGTGGAGCTGCAAAAAATTCTATCATGTGATTTTTTCTTATAGTATTATAGATACTAAATAAAAATATAAAGAGCTTATTACTTATATTTATACTTGGAAATATTTTGATTATTGGGTTGGGACCATCTAGTACTAAAAAAGAAATATTTTGATTATCAAGGTATCTCAACTTAAGGGGGTGGAAGGCGAGTCGGTAAGGGCGTACGGCTACCAACCTGAAGGTTGCGGGTTCGATTCCCCTTCGCACATCGATCGGGGTGCCAGCCAAAGGAAGCTATTGGCAGTTAGTAGGTCTAATAACACGAAGACCTTACCCATGATGTAACCAGAAAAATTTGAGTCCCGATCCGGAGGTGGAAAAACTTTCTTCGGCGGAGTTGACCCTGTTCAGGTTTCATGTTGTTTCTTTCTTTCGGTAATGTCTGTCCCCTGGTCAGCTTGCCTCGGTTAAATAAAAATAAAAGGTATCTCAACTTAGGACCATCTAGTACTAAAAAAAAAGGTATCTCAACTTAGGGAGGATACCCCAATGGTAGAGTATGGACCCTCTACCACTGCCTCCCGAGTTCAATCCCGGTAATGGACTTTGGGTAGGGGACGATTTTGACCGTGTTGGTTTTGTGCACCAATGCCCCAAACTGAGATAGCGAATAGCAAAGGTGGTCCATGGAGTTCCTGGCCTATCATACGCCGTGCATAGAGGTTTTCCGGGTTTTATCCTCCTTTCCCATTTTCTTCACTTTCCTAATCGGTGCGGTATCATCCTCAGGTCGACCCACCTCGAATAAAATTTAAAATTTAAGCATCTCAACTTATAATAATTAATACTAGCTGGTTTCCCCAGCTTTACTTAGGTTTATAATTTATCAAACAATTATAAATAATTGTTTTGGCTTTTATATTATAGATAGCCATCAATAAGTCTAGGAAGTAATTGAATCTATCAAATCAATCCAATAACTATCAAGCTATTTAGCAAAACCATTATTTTAAAAAAGATTCAGCAGTAGCAGGAACCACCCTGTATATCAACCACCCAAATTTACCTTTTTAACTCCATATCATCAATTAATTAATGATAAGAGGCTATGGAAGAAATTATATTTGTCCTAGCCAGAACAGGTTTTGAACCTGTTGCAACATTTTTACCCCACTTAGCTTGTGCTTAGAGGTGTGCACAACTACACCCAGTATTTAGCAAAACCATTGATCGAATCAAATGAATAATAGCAAACTGCTAGCTAAAGTGATATACCGATTCTCATTAAAATCATAAATTCTGATATATATCGATGACTGATGCACTATATACTACAGTACTTTAGATATACCATCACAAATGAATAAATTATGCAAAAGAAACTTAGTTGAAAATGATTCGATTCGAGAAAAATAGACCTTGAAAGGGCTAATATCAAGGTGACAGGATATTACACATTTTGCGAGCTGGATGTATACTTAATCGTAACTTTACATATCATATTATTTTAATTTGGCTTATTGTATACTAAACCGTTTCATTTATTTCATTGTGTAGAAATTGATATGCTTTATGGTATCTATCCCATATAAAAATTTGTGTCTTGAAAGTGGATTAAGCCTGGCATGTTTACATTTAACGCTAACTGGCAATTGCATTACGTTCTACAGCTTGTGATTTGTTAGTTTCGGTGTTTCATCGTTTTTAGTTTGAAAACAAACATTATTGAGCTATTATTTTGGTTCTTGGCTTTAAGAGAAATGAGACTTTATGCTTGCCTACTCTAATATTTAATATTGATTCGTTAAATTTTTATATTGCTGCTCAGTCGAGTTTTTCTCTATTTATTCCTCCCTTTTGAATGTGTTCGCACATTTCATCCTTTTTAGTGCTATGGATGTTTACTTAACCTTTATTTTCCTGTTTGTTCAGAATGCTTACACGTATTATTATAGTAATCAATGTCTCAGGATCTTAGATCTTCGGGAGTTTTTAGGGGCGATTCACAGAGAACGGAAACTGAGCTTGACAGGCAGTGGTTTCATGATGGCTCCATTCAGAATGATTTTGAACTCGGACAAACAATTGATATGCCTTCTAACGGCCTTCAAAGAGCTTTTAACAATTTTCAACCAAGATCTAGGTTGCCTGAAACAGATGACACGCCTGCTTTATATGCAGAACTTCGAGACCTTGACCAAAATGAAGCCACAATGATCCTTCAAAATGAAATAGATTTTTTAGAAGCAGAGCTGAGAAATACAAGTAGTTTGAACAGCGTATTTGCTGCATTGAATTCAAATCTGGACCAGATTCAAAATAGTCTTATGGTTCTTAATTCTAATCTACTTTCCACTAATAACATACTGTCAAATTGGACCTCTTTTATAAGGAAAAGTATTTTAAACACGACGCTTTTGGCCACTCCATCATGGAAAGGCGGACAAGCGTTAAGTCATCCGGTATTTTGTCCTTTAAATTTTCTCAATATTACTTTTGCCTTTTATTGTTTTTTATACCAATTTAAAATTTGTTTATTATCATTGCCTGACTGCGATTTAAGGAATCCTTTGAAGCCACTGAAAGTATACCTCCCAGACAAGATGATATTTCGTATTATCAAAGTGAGCCACTTCATCGGAACGTTCCTTTTCCTGAAACGCAAGAAACTCCCATAATTCCACAGCAACGTCAAAAAAGGAAAAGCTTAAAAGAAATATATCGGAATTTGCACCATTAATCTATTGATGTCTCAAATCAATATTTACTATATGTGCTAAAACTTTCCAGCCTTCTGATCATTACAAATACCGCAAGCAATTTGTAAATTATAGCATATAAGACTGCTAAATCTTATTTGTAGATCCATTATGGCGCTTTAGTTTCTCAAATGATAGCTTGAGCATTAGTTATCTTGTAAGTGATAGAATAAATTGTAAATTAAAGCACTAACTTTAGCTTCGAAATTTCGCTTCATGTATAATTATGACCTTAATGAATCTACTATAAGAATAAAAAGCTTTTTAACGGAACAGCGAGCAATTTGTTATCTGAATTGCTATTCAGTTTCCATAATAATTACATGCAGAAAATGTATCTACATGCAAGTAGATAAATTTAAAAAAACTTATATGTGATATACAAGCCAACCAATGTTACTGCACCTTTTAACTGTTAGACAAATATTTAAAACATAAAGTTTATAATATGAGTTTATTTGCATTTTTAATTTAAATTTAGAAAAAATAAATTTTAGTATATAAAAATTTCAAGAAAAATTGTTCTTACTTAAGCCTCTTTAAAATATATGCTAAGCTTTATGTAGTCTTTTCAGTTGAGAGTTTACCTGTATAGTTATAATAATAGATATACTTACTGCAACTTTCAATGGTAATATGTATGGATTTGATAACTTACTCTGTTTAAGGCAATATTCTGTCATATATGATAATTACATTATTTCAGTTGAATATCTGAGAATTGCTAGTTTATTAAAAAGGTATTGACAGCTATTACACTAAAGAATTGTCAGCATACAGTTAAATAGCTAAGAAAGCATAACTTCAATAGAAGCAACAAAAGTTTTATAATGAAGATTTCAAATGTCCTTTCTGCTTGGTGTAACTTTCCAAGCAAATCTTACAGAAAAAAGTAAATTTCAATCACCTGTTGTAGTTTTGCTCTAATATCCTCAGATTCCCCACCGGCTGCTACAGTGTAGGGCAGCAGCAAAAATTCCCCCTACCATTTTCTGTCCAGTAAGAAAATGCATTCAGACTGGCTCATCCAGTCATATAAAATATCTGGGACAATTCATTCCTCCCAAGGATCTCAATGCCTACCTTACTTGCACCCAAGCGGTGCCTCATTGCCCCCTGGTGCTCCCTGGAGCAACATGTGTTTTAGCCTTTGGGTCAATTATAGGAAACTTTTCTCTTACCATGACTAAGCCATTATTGAAATGGCTCAGGAGGTGATGGCCACCACTGGATTTATAGATTTCTACCTCTATAAGAGGTATTTCAATCTTGGCTTCACCTATGAAGCTGACACCACCACTGCAGCAACTGTACCCCTGGTATTCCAGGGTACCCTTCTCCCCATAATTTGGACCTGGCTCCTAGAGGATACCACTTTGGAGGTTCAATTTACTAGTTTGCCCACCCACCTCCCCCTGCAATGCTCCACCAGGAGCTGATAGATAGTTTGGTAGCCTATGGCTCCAACCCTATCTTATAATTTATAGCCCCAAATGGGGCTACATACCTCACTGGGCCTCAG
This sequence comes from Massospora cicadina, assembly GCA_022478985.1. NCBI lineage: Eukaryota > Fungi > Entomophthoromycota > Entomophthoromycetes > Entomophthorales > Entomophthoraceae > Massospora > Massospora cicadina. Next base: position 16,288 of record JAKSZP010005968.1, on the reverse strand, counting down.
GCATATACCACAATTGGCCCTGAATTTAGTAAAATTGCCTTGATACTCCCTCATGCTGTTATTTATTCTGCCCCTGACCAACTATTTTGGGCCTATATCAAAGGTAGACAGATGATCTGTCTATCCTATTTTGAGTTGGACCATTTGAAACATAAGTGCCCTTACTTAGCTGCTTCTAATAGCTCTGATTTTTTGTCTACCAGCTTCAAATCTGCTGCCCACCCTGTACCAGTTTTGATATAGGGTATGATCCTACCTTCCTCTCCCCCAAAGCCTATTGCTGCTACTATATCTATAGCCACCAATCAGCCTCCTCCTCACCCCAGTGCCACAAATGCTCCCTCCAATCAAGCACTGACTTGGACCCCATTTTACTCTCATGTGTCCTCCAACAAACTAACCAAACCTCAATCATATACCAATTCCCCAATTCAATTCAACCAAAATCCTTAGGATCTATTGACTGAAATTGATGAGTCTGGTAATATTATTGAAGACTCCAATCTCCAAATTTAGTGGTTTATATATGCTGACTATGATATTAAGCTACCCCCTCATTTATTTACCACCAGTAAAATGCTAAAATATTCTACAGTGACCAACAGCTAGCTGTTGAAGCAATGGCTAAGCCAGATTGTTGTCCTCTTCACAAAGCTGTCACCAAATCAGTGGCAATGCTCACAGGAGGAATCCCTCTTCCCATTATCCCCTTCCTTACCAATATGCTCCAAAATAATATGTTGATCAAATTTCATAAAGCTGCCAATGATGCTATCCAGCATGTGGTAGTGATAGTGCGGAATCTCAAAGCCAAGATTACCTGCACCAATATTACCATATTTGTAAAGCTCCCTGATACATGCATGAAAGCTGAAACAACTTTGACCAATTATATTATCTCTCTTATGGTCAACCACTGTCTTCCTGCTACCCTGATCATTAAAGATTTTGCTCTGCATACCACTGATATCCTGATACCCTTGCTATCTACCATATACTATATCTTGCTTTGGGGTGTAGATGATACTGAGGATGAGCCCCCTGATCCCCCTCCTTTTCTGCCATGATAGGATAAGCAATTCTGCTGTCCCACCTAGTTGGTTGTGCTCACATTTTGTGTGTTGTCCATTTGTTTTGGGAAGTTTGTTAATTTTGTTTAGTGAGGATTTATTTTGTTTGCTCTTCAAGCTTCAGTAATATCCATCCCCTGATCAGCTTACCTCAGTTAGAAAAAAAGATTTCAATTATTAAAGAGATATATAATATAAAAAACTTTTAAAAGATATATTTAGAAGAAATTAAATATATTATGTAGGCAAGCAAAGAAAGCTAATTTAAATGTTAGAAAAACAAGTGTTTGCCCTTTTTAAATCCCCTAGCTACTTAAGCTAATCTTACACTTATCAGTTTTAGAATATGTTGTGGAGAGGCACAGCTAAGTCAAATCTATCACTAGCTAAAGGGACTAAGTTTATTTGATTTGAGATCATATAAACTAGAACCTAAGCCAAACTTATTGCTTAATAATTTAACAACTAGCAGCTAAGCCTAACCAAATTACCCCATGCTAAGGTGGCCCTCAAGGTTGAAGATGGCCCCTAAAGTAGTTAGCTAACGGCTTGGCTTTCCATGGTGTTACATTTTTATAGCTAGTTATTCTTTACTAAAAATTATATAATTTTACTTTAAATATAAAATATGATTTAAGAGTAATTACACATGTATTACAGTTAAATAAAACTCACTAAAGTTTAAAAAAATTAACTAAGGTAAGCTCATACACTAATGCTTTCTGTTTTGAGTCTATATGCCTGTTTATGTTTTATAGTTCATTAACAACCTTTATATCATTTTATATTAGAATAATTTCATAAATTTAGAGCTTCTCTGATCTTATAAGTTAGAGAAGATAGTAAAACTAGATGTAAGTGCTTAAAACTTGTAGCACTATTAGAAACTAAAAAGGAGACGGAATTGATTCAGGTATAGTTATATAAAAGCAATATGATAAGTTAACAGGAAGTTTCACATTTTATTTACGCCTATTTTCTTTCTGCAGCTTGTTGACCATGATTAAAAGCCTGGTCTCTAATTATCAAAGTGACACCACAATTAAATCTAAAGAGAATAATTTTAGTTTCTTAAATGTCTTCCTACAGTGAATTGTATGAGATGCTAATTAATTTTGTTTTATATGCAGTCAAAAAATATTAAAAAACTCATAAAGACATAGTTTGTTTATGAAGGTTTGATAAGCTTAATTAGATATAATGATTTTTTGTTAGTTTAGAGATTATTACTTTATTAAAAATATTTTTAAAAAAGACTCTTTTTCCACTTGGCCTAACTTTCTAAGAAAATTACACAAATTAATAAAAAAGTAAATTTTGATCACCTGTTGTAGTTTCGCTCTGATGTCCTCAGATTCTCCACTGGCTGCTCCAGTGTGGGGTAGTGGTGAAACTCCCTCCACCATTTTTCATCTGGCAGGAAAATGCACTCAGACTGGCTCACTCGGTCATTTCAAACCCATGGGAAGATTCGTTCCTCCCAAAATCTTGATGCCCACCTCACTCATGCCCAAGATGTACCTCGCTGCCCCTGGTGCTCCCCCAGAGCAACATGTGCTATGGCCTAAGGGTTGACTACAGAAAACTTTTCCCATAACACAACCAAGCCATTATTGAAATGGCACAGGCAGTGATGACATCCGCCAGATTTATAGATTTCTGCCCTTATAAGGGGCATTTTGACCTTGGCTTCACCTGTGAAGCCAACGCCGCCACTGCAGCAAATGTGCCCCTAGTATTCCAGAGCACCCCTCTTCCCACAACTCAGACCCAGCTCCCAGAAGATACCACTTTGGTGGTCCAGTTTACTGGTTTACCCACCCACCTTCCCCCTGCATTGCTCCACCAGGAGCTGATGAACGGTTTGGAAGCCTATGGCTCCAACCCCATCTTACAATTTGTGGTCCTAAATGGGGCCACATGACTCGCTGGACCTCAGGCATATGCCACAGTCAGCCCTGAATTTAGTATAATTGCTATGTCAATTCCCCCTTTCGCCATTATCCCTTCAGCGCCTGACCATCCATTTTGGGCCTGCATCAAGGGTGGGTGGACACTCTGTCCATCATGTTTCAAGTTGGACCACTCAAAACGCAAGTGCCCCTCCTTAGCCACTTCTTATGGATTGGACTACTCATCCGCCAACCTAAATCTGCCACCTACCCCATACAAGTTTCAGCATGGGGTATGATCCTACCTCCCCCTCCCCAAAACCTGAAGCTATAGCTACACCAATCAGCCTCCTCCTCACCCCAATGCCACACATGATTCCTCCAATCAAGTATCAGATTGGACACAAGTTTGATCCCATGCTTCCTCCAATGAATCAACCAAACATCAACCATACACCAATTTCCCAATTCAATCCAAACAGAACCCATGGGAGTTATTGTATTAAATTGACAAATCAGGTAAGCTCATTGAAGAACCATCTCTGCAAATTGAGTAGTTTATTAATGCAGAATGGGATGCCAAATACCCCCTCAACTATATACCCCACAGCCAAATGCTGAATCATTTTGCAGTGATCACCAGCTTGCATTCAAAACAGCTGCAACACCAGATTATCATCCCCTTTGTAAAGCTGTCACCAAATCAGTGGCGATGCTCATAGGAGGAATTTCACCCCTGTTATCCCCAAAAGTCTTACTCAAAAGAGTAGAATCACAGAGAAGCGGTTGCTAAAAACACTAATAATGCTTTTCAGAATATGGTAACTGTAGCATGCAATCCAAAAGCTAAGATTACCCAAATCAATATTGTCACATTCTGTAAGTCTTGGGGAGTGCCCTTTGGCTCTCAATCAAGCTATCTTTTCGTTCCCAAATAAGAAAACTCCAAAGAGGATGGTGGTACCCCTCATCACCCAGGGCAATCTCACCCATATAGTTGATGAGCGATGGGTGACAGCCTGTCCACTTCAGATCCCACCCCCAATCCCCTCACTCACCTTGGCAGAATTGTTGTGGGGAATCAGTGAAATCTGTGCTGAAATTATTAAACTGAAATTGGTCAGATATAATTTGGGCAGCAATTAGGCTGATGGCCAAAATTTGAATGGCTGTAAAAATATGAAGAATGAAACATCAGTTGGATCACCCAATGGTTCCAATTTGACCCCAAAATCAGTAGAACAAATATTGGGCGCCATCGATGAGAGTCTGAAACCCTCCAATAGTAATTTGGGCATTGCGCCCAATGGGTTTTTATTGACCAAACAAATGGTTAATTGACCGAGCGCGGGCAGGTTGGCCATACCAAACCTGTTCCCAACCAAATGGTCCCATCCCTACATTGGATGGCCTTGGGGGATTCCCATCGCTCGTTGGGCCAAATGCCATCATGCTAACCGTCAGAAACGTAATTGACCCCCAGTCCAGACATTTGAGGTCAAACTGACAGAGACTCAGCCCGCTGCCAAATTTTGCAATGACGGTTTCCAAAGAATAAACCCTCCCTCTACCAACCAATTCACTGGTTAGGCCAAATTTGTGGATCCTGACCACACTTTTACCAATTGACCACTATTTAATCAGTTGCAAGGCACTGAGAAGATTGTTGGTCAATCTTTCTTACTTTCCTTTCCCAATAAAATTTTATAATAAAAAAGAAATTTTTATTTGTTTATTTTTCCCCCTTTGCCGCATCCCTGATGGCATTTCTATGGTGGTCCATTGACCCACATTTCAGGTGGGCATTACCAATTCTTTTGGTCACCATGGCTCCCTCTGTTGCTGATTGGGTCCAGCGAGTACTCCTTACCTTGCTACTATGTCACCACTTTGTTGAATCACACTTCCCAGCTCCATATCAAGTTTCACGGTCAGCAATGCCCCTGGCATTCCAGCTTGCTTTTGGGTGCTCAAGCATCCTGAATGGCAGGCTGGTCTAAACTTCTTCTGCCATTTCCATGACATAATCAACCAACCATTACTTCCAGCCATTTCCGCCTTGATTTTTGAATTGGGCGCCGCAGTGGTTACCCTCTCAACTATGGACAACTCTGCTCAAAACCAGACAGAAGAAACAATTTCTCCCACACTTGTACTCCCAATTTTCGCCCCAGCTAAAAACCCTGACCCTGGATTTGACATACCCGCTATCTCCTCAGTTGTTCCCAAGTCAGCCAAATCTCCAAATAAACAGAATTCTGCTTATTTCCATGTCCCTATGAGAATCAGTGTCGGTCCTCATCATGTATCCTTCAACGCTCTGGTGGATACTGGAGCGGCGGGGAATTTCATGTGTGTCAAGTTGGCACAGCAATTAAAATTGGAAATGGATGTGGGTGCCTCAGTAATGGTGGCCTCATCTACTTACCAGTATTCATATGTCGTTCGTCAGCTGTTACATTTCTCAATTCACCAATATAACTTCTGCAATCATTTTTTGGCCATGCCAAACCTGGTATTTCCAGTGATCTTGGGGGTGGGATGGTGGCGCTGACGACATGTAAGGATTCATTTGGAATCGAATACGTTGTCATTTGCTAATGACAAGTTGGAGGGAGAGTTCCCTCTGATCAACACCCTCAAGAAAATCCAAGGAACCAGCTCTATCACCACCCTAGTTACTTCTGCGGGCATTCTGGCCGAGTTTCCTGAAAATTTAATGCAATATTGCAGAATTTTTGACATGGAAAAGGTGAATCATTTGCTAAAACATACTAGTCATGATTGCAGATTTCAGACAACCGTGGAGTTGGTGAACATCAATTGCCCGTTGTATCCCCATATGGCAGAAGAAGTTGCACTCAATACCTGGTCAGACAATATGTTAAAAAAAGGTTGGTTGTTTAAAGAAACATCTCCCGTTTCTTCCCTCATCATCTTTGCAAGGAAATCAGATGGATCACTCCGCCCTTGCGTGGATTACGGTCACCTGAACAAAATAACAGTTACAGATCCCTACCCATTTCCCCTGGAGCAAAAAATCAGTCAGGAAATTTCCAAATCCTGGGTGTTCTTGAAACTTGACCTGGTGAACGCTTTCAATCATATTTGAGTAATGGAAGGACAAGAATGGCTGACTGCAATCTGAATGAGGCGAGGCATTTTCCAATTTCGCATAATGCCCTTTGGGCTGAAAAATGCTCCCGCTACATTTCAACGAATGATTGACAATGTTTTAGGGGATCTCCATTTCTCCTGTGCTATTGCTTATATTGATGATATCCTAGTCCATTCCCCAACTCCTGAGCAACACGCTATCAACTTAGAAGCAGTGGTGGTTTCTTTGCATAAAGCAGGCCTGTTCCTCAAAGCTTCCAAATGCGAGTTTTACAAGGAAGAGGTTACATTTCTTGGAAACTTGGTACTTAAAGAAGGGGTCGCCATCACCCTCAACAAATTAGATGCAATATGAGAATGGCCAACCCCTACTACACAGAAGCAGCTTTGAAGTTTCTTGGTACTATCATTTTCCTAAAGAAATTTTCTCCCGCACTTTCCCAGTTGGCCGCTCCACTCCACCCCCTCACAGGGAAAAATGTACCGTTTTGTTGGACCCCCAAATGCCAGCAGGCGTTCGAATCAATTAAGGAAGTGTTCATGTCTCCTCCCATTTTGAAACACGCCAATCCCACCAAACCGTATATTGTCACATGCAATGCTTCATCGGTAGCTGTAGGCGTGGTGCTACTTCAGGACCACAATGGCCTCAAACATCCGGTCGCTTATTTCTCCCAAAAATTCACTGCTACGGAGCAGTCCTGGGCCATCTATGACAAGGAACTGGCCGCTGTTGCATGGGCATTAACTCATTGGTGGTACCTGTTGTAAGGTGCTCGTCATGAGTTAATGGTTCACACAGATCACCAAGCTCTCTTATATTTTTGCAAGCCCCAAAAATTGGCACACTGGCAAGCCCAAACCTATCAGGACCTGTGCAGTTTTAAATTCAAATATGAATTCATCAAGGGTGCGCTAAATTTCCTTCCCAATTTCCTAAGCTGTAGTCCCGCTCACTGCCCCTCAGAGCCTGAGGAAGAGAATCTCGTTACCATGATTCCTGCCACTCAAATCTTATCAATCGCTCCCTTTGTTGTTTCCTCTGACGCGTTGTCACCCAATGATCCATTATTGGCCCAGGTGTTAGCCAGTCAAACGGCCTGCCCTGAGGGCGTGGAGTTGATTGAACACTTGTGTGACGGTTGAGGTCTATCCTCAGCATCACATTGCCCTGATCTTTGGTAAGACAGGGCAGGCTGTGTCTGTATGTATGGAGGAGGAGGGGGCGTTGGTTCTGGCAAGGATGCCTAAGGGGCCGGAGCTTGGAGTAGGCCAAGGAGCAAGATGGGCGTCCAAGTCGGAACAAAACAGAAAACGAGTAAAATGGGTAGTTTTGAGATTCGATTTGGATTCAAATCAAGAATGGAATGAAACGGGTGCTTGGGAGTTTCGCGGTTTGATTGGGATTTGAAATGGAACTGGTGCGGAACCGTTGAGGATCAGAACTGGCATGAAACCATTGAGTAAAGATTCCGCGATCCTGCTGTAAAGTTTACACCAAACATCATTCAAGCTGGCATCATAAGCTTATATTATATTTTATTTTAGCTTTTAACATGTGTATATAGGGAAGGAACTGGGAGCTAGAGGCTCCTCAGTTCTGTTTTCTATCAACTTGGCTAAATATTAAATAAAAGAACCTAAAATTCATATATTTAAAATTTGAGTTTATTTTAAAAATATTGCCTAACTGCAGCCATGTTTGGCTTAAATCAACAAGAATTGGACTTTGAGAGTGAGCTTAGGAGGACTATTGCCTCCCTCTATACCTTGTCTTGGAGTCAAGGCATGTTGCTGGGGTTAATTATACTTGCAACTGTCTTCCAGGGGGTGCTTGTCCAATCTTGTAGCACGCGCACCAGGAGAGTAGTATCAGGAGTCCTGTCAGCCCTATGGTCTTTAACATGGATCCTGTTGCCCAACTCATTCGTGGCTCATTGGAAGGAGCCAGTGCGTTACAACTTGACTCACTCAAGTCCCAAACACTCCCTATATTCTTTAGAAGAAGGTCTCATTTACTTTCATTCTCATGTCTGGGTCCCTCCCTCCTTCCACCTGAATGTATTCCGCGCACACCATGATCCCCCCGCGGTTGGACACCCTGGTAATAAGAAATGTATCAACCTGATCAAGTGAACCTTTAATTGGGCAGGACTGACCAAAGAGGTTCCAACTTGGATCGCTGATTGTGTTACTTGTGCTAGGGCCAAGTTGGATCATTCCAGAAAAAATGGCCTTCTGCACCCTTTACAACAGGCGGAAGGGCCATGGACTTCGGTGTCTGTAGATTTCATTGTCAAACTCCCCTGCTCCAATGGGTTCACAATGGTAATGGTGATGGTAGATCGTTTTACCAAATTTTCCCTGTTTATTCCTTGTACTTCTGCGATTACATCAGAAGAAATGGCGCATCTATTTGTTCGCCATGTGTTTTTGATGTTCAGTCTTCCCCAGGAAATTGTTAGTGACAGGGGTACCCAGTTTACCATCCAGTTTTGGAGTGAACTCTTGTCAATCCTTAAAATAACCCCCTGTCGATCCACAGCATATCATCCCCAGTCTGATGGCCGGACCGAGCAGGTTAACCCAGTTCTCGAACAGTACCTGCGTTGCTATGCGGTAGCCATGCAAGATACCTGGGCCGATGACCTGCCTCTTGCCCAATTCACATATAATAACAGGACTCACGCTTCTACAGGTTTTTCACCATATGAAGCAACGTTGGGTTATAACCTATCATTCTCAGTTGGAGCATGCTTGCGACCAGAAGTGCAAGCTGCCGCGGATCATGCTGGCCATATTTGATCAACCCAAGCTTTAGTGTGGGAACACCTTACTAAAGCCATCAATGACTATAAGCAATTTGCAGATTGAAAGCGCCTTCCGGATCATGTTTTTAAGGTGGGTTCTTACATCATGCTCAATACCCACCATTTGTGAATCCAAACCCCTTCCTGCAAATTCGCCAGCAAGCGTTCAGGCCCCCACTTAGTGGAGGAGGTATTGGGTAATGGGGCGTTTCAGTTGAAGCTTCCCGCGCATTGGAAGCAACACCCAGTTTTCCATGTATCCCAGCTGTCACCCTTCAAGGGTGTGAATTCCACAGACCCAGAACCAATCATCATCAACAATGAGGAGGAAGCTGAAGTGGAGGACATCCTGGCATTTCAGAAGTCATGACGATCAGTCCAATACCTGGTGGGCTGGAAAGGATATCCAGCTTATAAAATAGCTGGGTCAAGGCGCACGATTGCATGAATTGTATGGACCTGGTTGACGCTTTCCACACATCCCACCCCAAGGCTCCTCGCCCACTGCAGAAGGCTGCAACAATTATGGCTATCAAGTTACCCAAAGCGCATAATAACGTGGCTCTGGTGCAGTCTCCTGGTGGGGGGCTGTCCCTTTGGAAAAAGGAAAGGGTGATGTAAGTCTTGGGGAGTGCCCTTTGGCTCTCAATTGAGCTATCTTTCCATTTCCAAATAAGAAAACACTGAAGAGGATGGTGGTACCCCTCATCACCCAGGGCAATCTCACCCATATAGTTGATGAGCGATGGGTGACAGCTGTCCGCTTCAGATCCCACCCCCAATCCCCCCACTCACCTTGGCAGAACTGCTGTGGGGAATCAGTGAAATCTGTGCCAAGATTATTAAACTGAAATTGGTCAGATATAATTCGGGTGGCAATCAGGCTGATGGCCAAAATTTGAATGGCTGTAAAAGCATGAAGAATGAAACATCAGATGGATCACCCGACGGTTCCAATTTGACCCCAAAATCAGTTGAACAAATATTGGGCGCCATTAATGAGAGTCTAAAACCCTCCGATAGTAATTTGGGCGTTGTGCCCAATGGGTTTCTATTGCCTGAACAAATGGTTAATCCACTGAGCATGGGTGGGTTGGCCATCCCAAACCCATTCCCAACCAAATGGTCCCATCCCTACATTGGATGGCCTTGGGGGATTCCCATCGCTCGTTGGGCCAAACGCTGTCATGCTAACCATCAGAAATGTAATTGACCCCCAGTCCAGACATTTGAGGTCAAACTGACAGAGACTCAGCCCACCACCAAATTTTGTGATGACGGTTTCCAAAGAATAAACCCTCCCTCTACCAACCAATTCACTGGTTAGGCCAAATTTGTGGATCCTGACCACGCTTTCACCAATTGACCACTATTTAATCAGTTGCAAGGCACTGAGAAGATTGTTGGTCAATTTTTCTTACTTTCCTTTCCCAATAAAATTTTACAAAAAAAAGAAATTTTTATTTGTTTATTTTTCCCCCTTTGCCGCATCCCTGATGGCATTTCTATGGTGGTCCATTGACCCACATTTCAGGTGGGCATTACCAATTCTTTTGGTCACCATGGCTCCCTCTGTTGCTGATTGGGTCCAGCGAGTACTCCTTACCTTGCTACTATGTCACCACTTTGTTGAATCACACTTCCCAGCTCCATATCAAGTTGCATGGTCAGCAATGCCCCTGGCATTCCAGCTTGCCTTTTGGGTGCTCAAGCATCCTGAATGGCAGGCTGGTCTAAACTTCTTCTGCCGTTTCCATGAAACATTCATTAAACTCCCAGATACCCACAGTAAAGCTGAAAAACTTTGCCAAATACATCAGTGCCATTTTCCTAGCTGGCAATTACCATGAAATACCAATCATTAGTGATATTTTACCATATGCCGCCAATGCCCTGATGCCCTTACTATATGCCTTGACATGTACCCTGCTTTGGGAGGAGGAAGCTGCTGCTGAAGATGAGCCCCCCAATCCACCCTCCCCTTCTGCCATGGAGGGATAAGCAGTTTCCGCTTCCCACCTGGTTGGTTGTTTTGCTTGAAGTGCTTCACTCATTCCGCTCATTTGGGCGTTTTGTCTGAACCAATAAGTTACTTTAGTTTTTTAGTTTTAATTTAAGTTTTGGTAATGTCCATCCCCTTGTAAGCTTACCTCAAATAAATCTAATTATATTTTTAAAAATTAAAAAGTTAAGAATAAAAAAAAGTTTAATAACTTAATTTAAAGCAACTTTTCTTTCTCGTTGCAAACACTTTTGCAACCCATTCAATTCAAGACTAAATCTAGTTTGATAATCTCATAGAGGGGATTAGTCTGCACCCATGTCTGGGAGCAGTTGGGCAAGCAAGGCAAGAGGAGCAGGCGGAAGGCCCGCGGCCTCTAATGTTCAAAAATGCCCCAGAGAATCCGGCGGAATAAGAAAAAATCTAAAAAAACTGGCGGTCACAATTTCCCCAGAGATACTCGCATGGCAAGCACGATGCAACCAGTACATCAACACGCCACATTCCCAGCCACTTTTGTTGGTGGAATTTGGAGTCCGTGTGTATCTGGACATCCAAAAAACGGCCCTATGGGAAAAATTTTGTGAAGATGTACACAAAATTTTCCCGACCGCGGTGTACATTGCACCTCACTCCATGTCACGCGGTTGGCTGGACCTAGGTTTTGAAAGCAAAATAGCAGCAGACGAGGCTGCAGTGGTGCGCGTAGTGGTCGACCTCCCCAAAGGGCAACGGGTCATCAAAACTATACGCACCAGATGGATAAAATCAAACCAAATTTTCCTCACGTTTGACTTTTTGCCTACTACAGTAAAACGTGACATTTTGGAGCAACACCTGAAAGATGGTCTCGCCAAATATGGCAAAATACAATCTTTCGAAATGCAACATTTCACGCTGATGCCACACCTGTGCACCGGCAAAGCCATCGCAGTTCTGACCCCAACTGAGGAGATCGCGAAGGACCTAACCCAGATCCCGCACTCCACCTTTATTGACATCACAGGGCACACCACCCTCCCATTCTGGGTAACCATGAACAGCGCGCCCCCCATTTGCACCCACTGTGATGCGTTCAGCCATAAGGCACATGCGTGCCCCATCAAAGAGGGCGTTACATTCCAAGAGCACCCCTCGGCGGCCATGGCCAGCGGAGAGGCGCACTATGAACCAACTGCAAGCACCAAAGAGGCTTTCCCGTGGGGAGCACAAGGCTGCTACCTATTGGTAAAGCCCATCTCCCCACAGGAGCAGAAGAAGGCCAAGCAGGCCCATAGGACCGCGGCCAAGGAAGCGGCCAAGGTCACCACCACCATCCCACACTCACAATGCCAGGAGGACATGGAGACCTTCGCGGTGGAAGCAACTCAGGAATCCATCACCCAATCAGATTGGGAGGCCCAAGCTGAACGGGCCACTCAATCTGAGGATCTGATGGGAGATTCAATCTCACCCAATCGCTGCACCCAAGCCCCAGTCAAAACCAACTTGGGACCTATCCCAACTGAAAATTTTTTTTTTGCCCCACTCGACGGTGCACCAAACTTATCCGCACTGCAAAAAATTCGTCCGACGTTGGGAAAACAAAAAGCGAAGGCCAAAGCCAACACGACTCTTTCTGCAAAAATTAACAAAAACCCCAATAGCGTTGCTGCTAATACCCATGCTGCTGTGAAAGCCCGTGGGGACCTGGAAGAGGCTGGTGGGCCAGGGGGCCCACCCCTCGCACCTAAGGTGCGATAGGGGAAACCTTCACTCTAGGGATGCTGAATATCGCCAGACTCAAGGCCTCCCCATCCTGGGCTAGGAAACTGATTTTTTTACAAAATAATTTACCCGTGGATATCCTGGCCATCCAGAAAACCCACTGTCCACGAGGTTCCGAGGAAGCTTGGAAAACAATGCTCCTACCATCCCTATCCTTTTGGTCGAAGCACTGTGGGGTGCTAATTCAGAAAAACAATTTTTTCAAATTTACATCTTCAGAAACATTCCTAAATGACTGAGTGCTCGTTGTCACCTTCTTATGGGCTGATGTTACACACACAATTGTCAACATTTATGCCCCAAATGGTGCACAAGAGCGTCAGGAATTTTCTCGTTGGTCAAATCCCTCCCGCTACCCCCAATTCTTTCCTAATTGGTGACATGAACTGTTGGCTAACCTCAGAATGGACCGGTGGCCACCCTCACCCCACGCCCCACAGGGTCACGTAGAACTACGCGTTCTAAAAGCCACCCTTAGTTAATGGATGCGCTGCCGTGACATGCCCCACTGCTTGAAAACATGATGCGTCCCCACATCCACAACAGCCAATTAAGGTCTATGACCCGCATTGACCTTATTCTAGCACCGGCGAAATTCCAACCCCACATCTCCCACTTCAAAACAACGAAAATGGAATTCTCCGACCACCGACTGGTCTCGATAACATACCACTTACCCATCACAGTTGCAAAGGCCCCACATTGGTGCAAAATCTGCCCCCAGAGCTCGCGTCGCCAGGATTTTCCACGTGGGTGGAAGAGGCAACTTTGGCAAAATCATTTGTTGCACCGTTTTGCACGGACCCCATTTCCACATGGGCAACTTTCAAAGAAGACACCATCCACCACTATCGCCATCTCTCATCCAGACGCTCATGAGCCACATTGGCGGTTATATCGCATGCGCTGGTGGAATTGGCCCACTTGGAGTCCAACATTCCAGCCTCAGGATATAGCCCTGCATGGGGCCAGAAGTGGGCGGAGGCAGCAGCCCACCTCAACGCACTTGAAAGGCAACACAAACATCGGGTTTGTGTCCAATACAGGGCCACACGCATCACTAAAGGCGACAAGTGCACCGCATACTTCTTCAAAAAAATTTTTGCACCATGCCAGAGCGTGGCCTGCACACAGGTGCGAAGATCGGATAATTCTATTGTGGACACACTGGCTGAAGTGGCAATTGAAACGTAAAGATATTACTCCGAGTTATACTGAGCTGAACCAATTCAGCTGGCCGAAATGGCGGAATTTCTTGACAGAGCTCATATCCGCACCATTTTCCGATATCTGGAAATAATGAATTTAATTACTCCAAATGAATCATGGACTACTATTCGCGGTGCGCCAAACTGAAAATGCCCAGGCCCAGATGGCATTCCATATGAGTTCTACAAAAAATATTTTAAATATATATCCCCATTGCTGCTAGCCTCACTCAACCAAAGCCTGTTGGAAATGCGCCTCCTACCAGGAGGACATGAGGCCTTTACAGTCACACTCTTCAAGAAAGGGGATAGGCTAGACTTAGCCAACTGGCGCCCCATTTCTCTAACAAACACAGACACCAAAATTTTAACAAAAATCATGGCTAACCATTTAGGGACTGTAGCATCTGCCACCATCTCTCCAGAACAATTCAGTTTCATCCCCAGAAGGTCGATTTGGGATAATGTGCACTCTGTGGCTAATGTGTGTCAGTCCACAGCCTCTGGGGCACTTGTATTCTTGGACCAACAAAAGGCCTATGATAGAGTAAACTGGGAATACCTTAGGGCCTGCCTCCAACAATTCCGCCTACCTCCCCGCTTCATTAACTGAGTGATGCTGCTCATGGAATCTGCAACAATGGCTGTGCGCGGCCCAGGTTTCCTAACGGAAGTAGTCCATCCTCAAAGGGGCCTGCGACAAGGGGACCCCCTGAGCCCACTCTTATACAACTTCAGCCTTGACCCACTACTGCGAAATGTGAATGCCCAACTCACTGGGGTCCATGTGCCAGGCCAAACCCCAGTCAAGATGATGGCATTTGCAGATGATTGCGTGGTGGGGGTGTCTAATAACAAAGATGCACACGCGCTTGAAGCCCTCATCCAGGAATATTCCTGGGTAAGCAACGCGGCACTGAACGCCTCCAAAACCGAAATCATCCTCCTTGGTCGGTTTCAGAACTGCTGGGCCCCAGCAAGTAGTTCCCAACCCAGCCCATCTGCTCGCCCAAGTCCACGCCTTACTAACTCAAAACACACCGCTCCACTGGTGCTCCCCTTTGTGCCGCGACCTACCATAGGACCGGTACGCCATCTGGGCGTGTGGTTGGAGGCAGGAGGATACGCGTCAGCAGTAATGGAGTGCCATATACTGGACAACGTGACGAAGCGAATCGCCTCTCTCAGAGCCCACCCTACTACCCTCACTGGCAGGGTTGTCCTTGCCAACTCTATGTTCCTATCCAAAGTCTGGTTTGGAGCCCACGCCATCCCCTTCTCCCCAAGCTTCTTCAAATCCCTGTATGCTTTGCTACAAGGTTGGCTTTGGTCAGGCCGCCCTCCACCAGTATGGCTAGAGGTCATGTTTGGCCCTCATCATCATGGTGGCATGGTCCTACTTGACTTCAAAGCCCATGCCGCCAAGATCCTAGGCACCTGGATTGCGGCCATCACTGCTCCTACACTCCCATCCCAACACTGGTCCCGCGTGGCCCACTCCAACTTCTCCTGAGTCTTGGGCCTCAACAATCCATCAAACCCCCACTCCCTGATGAAATACCTCGCATCACACACATCAGCCACAGGTCCTCACGGGACCAAAACCCACTACAAACGAATCCTACTCTTCATGCGAAGCGCAGAGTGGAGAATTCATATTAGTGGACATACAACCCGAAGAGGCCGCCCCTCTCCTCAGTTCACACAAGAGGTACAGGGGCTACCCATCCATGATGGCGTGATCCCCATTCGACCCCAAGTCCTATCCAGGGTGGACTACCTGGACATGATGGACATCCCTTATTCCACTGAGACCCAAAAGACTATCTGGAAATACGCACACCATCCTCTGTTGCAGCCTCAAGTCCGCTCCCATGTGTGGCGCTGCCTGAGGTGGGTGTATCATACAGCTGAGCGCTCTAATGCTTTACACTCATCCTGTGTCGTGTGTGGACAGTATGGAACGCTGTTCCACCGCCTGGAGAAGTGCCCCACCTCTAAAGTAATATGGCGCGAAGTCCAACGTCTGCTAGGCCAGGATCAAACACATCCCTTCAGTCTGTCAAGAGATATGTTTGCTTCATCAATGGCCTCCCCCTCCCACCCTCCCTTTGTGCTCTGGTGGTTGCAATCGCCATGTGGACTATCCACACGATTGTCTTAGATGCCATTGCCGGATCCATCCCCACCCTCCCTGAAGCTGTCCACAGATTCTGGTCTCATTTGGTGGATCACTTTCAAGCGTGGATGTTTGGATATCTCCCACCACGTCGCCGGCAGCTGGTCTCCTCCTGGTTCCCAGTCTGGTTCATCAAATCAGACCCCTTCCTCCACACGTGCTCAATAGTGGCTACGCCCCCTACACACATTCCCTCCCCTTCCCATAAGTGGCGTTCCCGCTGGCAACAAGAGATAGCATCGC
>JAKSZP010005967.1:0-39263 GCA_022478985.1 Massospora cicadina | reverse complement strand
AAGTCATGCTGCTACTGAGACTGAATGGTAGAAACCATCCAAGAGGTTCTGGAAGCTTGTATGACCTGCAGATCTCAAGACTGGGCCAAATCTTAATATCAGCACTCAGTTGTTGCCCTAACCAAACCTTTCAATGTCACTAGTATCGATGTGGTAGGTCCCCTTCCCACTGGGCTGCATGGTCACAAGTATATTATCCTACCCATAGACCACTTAACTAAGTGGGTTGAGGCGATCTCAGTCCCTGAAGTCACCGCTAAGGCTACCGCCCTATTTCTTGTTCACTCCATTTTCACCCAGCACGGGTGCCCCCCAGACCTTGCTTTTGGACAATGGGTTGAACTTCACCTCCCAGGTAGTACGGGATCTAACTTCGCTATTTTGCACCACCCAGAGTTTTGCTGCCCCCTACCACCCTTCTACTAATGGGGTGGTAGAACGCGCTAATGGAACTCTTATTTCTATTCTATAGAAGTTGGCCGCTTCAGATCCTACCCATTGGAACCATTATCTGCCCAGCGCCTTGCTTTCCTACCAGGTAAGCTATCACCGTGTCATCAAGATGTCCCCATTTGAAGCCCTTTATGGGCGGGCACCTCAGCTACTCAGTAGCGTCCAGCCCCTGCTCGAAGCCTCCACCCTCAAGGACTCCAATTTAACTATAAGGGCTCTAGCTGATGAAATTGTCTGGCACCAAGCCCAAGCTAATTAAGGCATTATTACCACTACTGGAATAGAGACATCCCGATCAAATCTCAGATGACCCTCCTTACCAGATTTTCAACTAGGTGACCTTGTTCTCTTTTATCATCATCAACCTGGAGACCAACAGAATAAGCTTGATGTACTGTGGTTTGGACCCTACAAAGTCATACATAAGGTGAAGTCTGAGTACTCCATTGCTGACATCAATCAAGGGACTGTTGTAAATTGGGTGCATGGTCAGTTCCTCTGGCCGTATACCCCCCTCCAACAGGATCTTGAGGGGGGCCTTGTTGGGATTCAAGATAAAAATCATATCAAATTCACATCTTCTGAATCAGGCCGTGCCAAATTGGTCATTGAACCTACCCAAGCTAAATCTATTTCAGGATCATCCTCACCTATTCCTGAGTCACGTGGGGCGGCATCTCCACCCATTTAGCTAGGTGAGTGACGCTATCCATTAAGGATGCCCATGAGGAGGCCATTATGGAAGATCAGTAAAGATCCTGATTAGATGAGGCCATAATGATCCTGAAGGCACCGAGTCCCAATGCGCCCTATAAATATCAAAGACTTTTAGTTTATTAAATATTTGGTATTCTAACCCATTTTTCCATTTCCTCCTCGGCGCTCTTTCCAATTTTTTCAGCTTTGAGCCACCGCGAACCCTGGCACCAGTCTGAAGGACTGTAGCACTGACAAATGTTTTACTATGATTTACCAACAATTAATGCTGAGGATAAACAATAGTTTTTATAATATGTATTTAATAATATTTACTGGCAATTGATGCCAAGGATAATTTTATTTATGTTTGCCAGAAATCAGTGCCAAGCATTTGAGTGACTATTTACTAGTGAGTGGTGCCAATGTCTTGATAGTTGAACAATTACTTTCCATAAGTCACTTAAAAATAATTATCCCAAATTTTTTTCTAATTATGGATCTTTTTCTTCACCTATTTTTTTGTTTAAAGTTAAAATTTCTCCTTGAAATTGGCAGGTAGGGTTAAATATACTTAGGTATAGATTCTAAGTTTGATTGCATCTAGGGAGTGATCAGTGCCATCACTACGGTACCTGTAGCTACAAGGAAACACCGCGTGTACTTACTCAACTGCCACCAACAATTAAGGACTAAAGGAAATTAGTCCCAATTAAGGGGATTAGTGAACAGTACAGAGCTAATACAACCAGGCAGGTGCAGGGATCGAGCCTTCCGCTGCAGTTAATTGTTTGAGGGTGAAGTTATTGGCTATGTCATGGTGGGGAGTTGCTGCACAAACTTGTAGTAAAAGGTATCCAGTGAGGCTAAAGAGCAAGGGTCAACAGTCTTGATACTGTTGGCCTGGCACACTGGTAGAGGTTTTTGTGTAGATTGCAAAATTACAACATTGGTGCTCACTAGGGGGGCTGTGTTAGTGTGCTGCTTAATTATCTGAAGGCAAATTGTTAGGTTATTAGGGGTGGCTTCAAGCCATTTTTAGCAATAGAGCCAAATGTTTACTCATGAAGCTGCTGCCATGTTTGTTGGACATTCTCCTTTTCAATCTAAGAAAAAGAATGTTGGAGGTATTAGTGTTCCCAATTCTGCTACTATGATTGGCCCATCACCTGCCCAATTTTTAGATAATATTGTTGATATTAATGATATGAGTACCCACAGCGAAAAGGCCTTAGTGGATTCTCAGTGGAATCGTAACAACCAGAAAAATACAATTTATCATAAAAATTGGCTTAAAAAGGTAATAATTAATAATAGGATTACTCTGACTCCTCAGTCAAACTTGAGGAGTATAATATTGCACAGATCTGAACCTCTGCAAGGCAAGAAGATTTTACCCATCAATGATTGGGTGTGAGTTAACCAATCATTACCATCTGAGTCTAACCACCGCTGAGGTGCAAAGATTTTACTTGAGGATGATAGGGTAAAAATTAGCCAATCATTACCATCCAAGTCTGACCACCACTGAGGTGAAAAGATTTTACTTGCTGGTGATTGGATACAATTCATCAAATTGTTACCGCATGGGTCAGTTTTGCCTCCAAAAAAATTTTATCTTCGATCTGATAGGCCAAAAGCCTATAATTCTTAATTTAGATAACTGAGCTTTGCATTCTTTTGCCTCAAATACCCCTGGTCTCAAAATACAAACTAGTTTAAATAGGAAAAACTAGTATTGAGAAAGGGACTTTTCTTGGTTTTGCCCTGCCTGAATAATAAAAAACATAAAAAAACTTGATAAGTGTTATTTCATACTTTTATAAAAAGTAAACATCTCACTTAAAATATTATTTGTGGCATTATTGGTGGATCCCACAAATTGGTGCTCACTACAGGGGTTGAGCCCCCTGAATACTTTGATAAGTATTATAAGAAATGGAGAGTGTCACCCGTTGGGTGCAAAATGGGGAAGGAACTGAATAAGGTGATTGAATGGACAGCCCTACTGCTTTGATGTTTGAAGAAGAACCATTTGAGCGTATATTAATACCTGAGTCTCGTCGCATCACTTGGCCAGCCACTGAAGCTGTGAGGGACCTTACTCATGGCATCCTTAACCCTGGCGATATTGTGCCCCACAAACGAGCGTTGCTGGTCAAAGAACGCCAATTGTTTCTCTATGAGACTAGTGTCCTCCCAGAGACCTATGGTCAGCTTACAAATTTGACCACCTACGTATACAAGTTTGCTCACCCTGACTTGGTACATAGGATGCATCTCTTAGCTGGACATCATGAAGAGTTACATCAACATCTAGATACTCATGCAGCTCTGAATCTAGCTTATGACAAGCTGTACCAACTGACTTCTGAACATCTTGGAGCAGTCAGATCTGGTGTGGAAGCTAATCGCAACTTCAATATTCAGTTGCATGATCAACTTACTACTATGGACACTGGGATTGTAAAGTATGTTGAGGAGGCCATGAAGATATTCCGGGATTAACTGAACGCTTCCTCTGATAGCACCTGCTCGTTGTTGGAGGAGTTTGCTAAAGAACTTGAAAAGCAAATTAAGCAAACACATTGTGACCTTTCAGCCCCTGACTCTGTCCTTCAAGAGAAATATGAACAGCATGTGGCTGTGGTGGAGCAGCAGTTAATTCAGGCCTTTTCACGTGTCAATGAGCTTGAACGTCATCTATTGCTTGAACCATCTAGCACCACCACCACCCTCACGGCCAAGGTTGTTCAACTAGAGAAGGAGCTAGCTCTTAAAGCTTCATTCAAAAATACCAAATATTTGGCATGTCGTCTGACTGAATGTGAAATCAAAGCAAAAGCGATGAAAGCTTTGCTGGAAAGCCCTGTGCTGTTGAAGGAAGTATTTAGTCGACTAATGAAGGTCAAGCGGAAGTATGAACAAATTGAGGAAGGGGTACAAGGCCCCCGCTCCCACTCTTGCGATGATGAAGGGTGTAAACAAATGAAAGAAGAGCTGAAGAACCACGTGAAAGCCGTAGTGACTGCTCAATTAAACATAAGCTTAATGGTGTCACAACTCCGTTTTCAAGCCTCAGCAATGGAACTGAGTGGAAGATCTTAAAACTCAAAAATCAGGGATCGAAGCTCAATTGAGACTATGTGAATATGGGCCCCTGGAAGCCCTCTCTAACATGGAAACCTGGCTTGAAGCCATGCATGACCAGTTTGATCGCCTTTCATGGGCCTTTGATTATTTAAGCTACCACTCTGAAACCTCAGAAGCAGAAGCTCCAGCTATTCATACCCTCTCTGGGAATGACTATCATTCATTCAAGCCAACTTTTAAAGACAAGTTCATCCCCAGCGAGGGTAGCATTGCTTTGTTTTGATACGTTTATGAAGCAGCTATGGAAGGGGCGACTGATCATCAGAAAGCCAAACATATCCTTTCCTGTTTGGGCCGCATGGCACAGGAAGTGATGGTCCCACATATGGATGCTCTTAGCACCTGGTCCAAAGTTGAAGAGGCTCTCATAAACACGTTCAGCTCAAAACAGGCTTTAAGCATGAAAAAGCAAGCCTTTATGCATATGAGTATCCGAAAAGGGGAGTCAGTGGTCGCCTTTGCGGAATGATTCTATCTGGAAGCACAGACGCTGTTAACTTCAAAGATGTTGACCTTGGATGACGCTGTAGCTGCTGTTTTGACTGGAGTGACATCTCACCCTCCTTTGGCGATGCACATCACCTCTGTTAAACGCTATTTTCATAACATTCAAGACATCAAGGAAGCTTTAATAGATGTTGCTGATTTCCATAAGTCTGAAGTTCCACGTGGAGCAGTATCTCATCCTTGCATTTTGACCATTGAGGATTCAAAGCCTAAGCCTCAGGCTATAGCTATTGAAGACAAGAAGGAGCCCCTTCAGATAATGGGCCCTGAAGAGCAAAACCCCAAAGCAAAACGTTCTGAACGCCCTTGGTGCAAATACTGCAACAAGTTTGTACACATGGAGGCTATGTGCTGGAAAAATAAAGCTGACGCCGAGGAACAGGAGCAGGGAAAAGAAATGTCAGCATAGGGAAAGGCACACCTATTGCTGACAAAACTCATGTTTAAATCATTTAAACAACTTATGCCATTACCTCACGTCACAAATACCCCAGGGGACGATTCTGAGGGGGTACAGATGAGGTTGGCTATTACGTTGTAGGAGTGCCTGCTGGAGTGGAAGTCCCTGATCGCTTAAATGCTGGAGGAGTGGATGAAGCCACCATACCTGAAGAGACATATCTCAGCAAAATTCTAGGGGAGCCAATTGACATTGATACTGCTAGTGATGCAGATGAGGTGTTGTCTCACCTTATTCGCCCTATCCAGCATAGCCACACCATGAAGTCCATCAAGGAAATTTACCCCGAGACTGCATGTAAACTAACCTCCAATTTTCATCTTAGGGAGGTCTTAGCGC
Organism: Massospora cicadina; assembly: GCA_022478985.1. NCBI lineage: Eukaryota > Fungi > Entomophthoromycota > Entomophthoromycetes > Entomophthorales > Entomophthoraceae > Massospora > Massospora cicadina. Next base: position 33,655 of record JAKSZP010005967.1, on the reverse strand, counting down.
TTCACCCACTTTTGGGGGGATACTTACAAAGGTCAAAGTGGTGATCCAAAAAGTTTGGGTGATGGCCATTTCAGATATAGGCTCCCCAATGAACGTAATCTCCTCCAAGCTGATAAAAAGATCAAGCCTGCACCCAACTTGGAGTACAACCAAGACTTTGGAACCGCTGGTCCTAACAACACCCGTTCACTTGGTGCTTACTCGTCACTTCCCATTTGTATTGGGAAGCTTATCCTATTGGCCCCCGCATTGGCTTTGGATAACAACGCTTATGATATGTTTATAGGTACTCAGTTTATGATTGATTATGATGGCATTATCAATATGAAGCAAGGGTTTTGTCATTGCTTAATTACGAAGTTCCCTTAGTTCTAGCTAATACCAAACCCAGCAAGAAGGACTACTCTTGCATGTATACCAACCTCGCAAAAACAGCAACTAAAAAAGGGCAGGCTGCCAATAAGCTCTTCACCCCCCTTTCTACCTCTCAAGTGGATAATAAGGCATTACACTACCATAACTGCAACACCCCTACCAACATTCTTGAGGGTGGCAATGTCAGACATTCTCCTTTTCAATCCAAGAAAAAGAATGTTGGAGGTATTAGTGTTCCCAATTCTGCTACTATGATTGGCCCATCACCTGCCCAATTTTTAGATAATATTGTGGATATCAACAATATGAGTACCCACGGCGAAAAGACCTTAGTGGATTCTTGGTAGAATCCTAACAACTGGAAAAATACGATTTATCATAAAAATTGGCTTAAAAAGGTAATAATTAATAGGATTACTCTGACCCTCAGTCAAACTTGAGGAGTATAATATCGCACGGATCTGAACTTCTGCAAGGCAAGAAGATTTTACCCATCAATAATTGGGTGTGAGTTAACCAATCATTACCATCCGAGTCTAACCACCGCTGAGGTGCAAAGATTTTACTTGAGGATGATAGGGTAAAAATTAGCCAATCATTACCATCCAAGTCTGACCACCGCCAAATTACCCAATCATTACCATCTGAGTCTGACCACCGCTGAGATGAAAAGATTTTACTCGCTGGTGATTGGATACAATTCATCAAATCATTACTGCATGGGTTGATTTTGCCTCCAAAAATTTTTATCTTTGATCTGATAGGCCAAAAGCCTATAATTCTTAATTTAGATAACTGAGCTTTGCATTCTTTTGCCTCAAATACCCCTGGTCTTGAAATTTGAACTAGTTTAAATAGGAAAAACTAGTATTGAGAAATGGACCTTTCCTGGTTTTGCCCTGCCTGAATAATAAAAAACATAAAAAACTTTAATAAGTGTTATTTCATTTTTACTAAAAAGTAAACATCTCACTCAAAATATTAGTTTTGGCATCCATTGGCGGATCCCACAATGTTCTCAGTGATAACTAAAACCACACTCTCATTTCTCCTTTCTGATGGCTTTATTGAGATATTTGTGAGATGAGTGAACATCCCTGTCACATTGTTTAAATTTAAATTTAAATTTATTGCGGGGAAGGCTGACCATGGGACGGACACTTCCAAATATGACTCATGACAGATAAACTTAGTACCAGGGGAGGCACCCCAGAGAATCGATGCTATCTCTTGTTGCCAGTGGGAACGCCACTTATGGGGAGGGGGAGGGAACGTGTGAAGGGGCCGTAGCCACTATTGAGCACGTGTGGAGGAAGGGGTCTGATTTGTTGAACCAGACAGGGAACCAGGAGGAGACCAGCTGTTGGCGACGCGGTGGGAGGTATCCAAACATCCACACTTGAAAGTGGTCCGCCAAATGAGAATGGAATCTGTGGACAGTTTCTGGGAGGGTGGGGGTGGAGCCTGCAATGGCATCTAAGACAATCGTGTGGATGGTCCACATGGCGATTGTAACCACCAAAGCACAAAGGGAGGGTGGAAGGGATGAGGCCATTGATAGAGCAAACATATCTCTTGACAGACTGAAGGGATGCGTTTGATCCTGGCCCGGCAGACGTTGAACTTCGCGCCATATCACTTTAGAGGTGGGGCACTTCTCCAGGCGGTGGAACAGCGTTCCATACTGGCTGCACACGACACAGGATGAGTGTAAAGCGTTAGAGCGCTCAGCTGTATGATACACCCGCCTCAGGCAGCGCCACACATGGGAGCGGACTTGAGGCTGCAACAGAGGGTGATGTACATATTTCCAGATTGTTTTTTGGGTTTCAATGGAATAAGGGATGTCCATCATGTCCAGGTAGTCCACCCTGGATAGGACATGGGGCCAAATGGGGATCACACCATCATGGATGGGTAGCCCTTATACCTCTTGTGTGAACTGAGGAGAGGGGCGGCCTCTTTGGGTTGTATGTCTGCTAATACGAATTCTCCACTCTGCACTCCGCATGAAGATTAGGATTTGTTTGTAGTGGGTTTTTGTCCCGTGAGGACCTGTGGCCGATGTGTGTGATGCAAGGTATTTTATCAGGGAGTGGGGGTTCGATGAATTGTTGAGGCCCAAGGCTCAGGAGAAGTTGGAGCAGGCTGCGCGGGACCAGTGTTGGGATGGGAGTGTAGGAGCAGTGATGGCCGCGATCCAGGTGCCCAGGATCTTGGCAGCATGGGCTTTGAAGTCAAGCAGGACCATGCCACCATGATGATGAGGGCCAAACATGAGCTCTAGCCGCACTGGTGGAGGGCAGCCTGACCAAAGCTATCCTTGCAGCAAGGCATACAAGGATTTGAAGAAGCTTGGGGAGAAGGGGATGGCGTGGGCTCCAAAGCAGATTTTGGATAGGACATAGAGTTGGCTAAAACAACCCTGCCAGTAAGGGAAGTAGGGTGGGCTCTGAGAGAGGCGATTCGTTTCGTCACGTTGTCCAGAATATGGCACTCCATTACTGCTGACGCATATCCACCTGCCTCCATCCACACGCCCAGATGGCATACCGGTCCTATGGTGGGACGTGGCACAAAGGGGAGCACCAGTGGGGCGGTGTGTGTTGAGTTAGTGGGGCGTGGACGTGAGCGAGCAGATGGGCCAGGTTGGGAACTAATTGCTGGGGCCCAGAAGTTCTGAAACTGACCAAGGAGGATGATTTCAGTTTTGGAGGCGTTCAGTGCAGCGTTGCTTACCCGGGAATATTCCTGGATGAGAGCTTCAAGTGCGTGTGCATCTTGATTATTAGACACCCCAACCACACAATCATCTGCGAACGCCAATATCTTGACTGGGGCTTGGCCTGGCACATGGACCCCAGTGAGTTAGGCATTCACATTTCGCAGTAGTGGGTCAAGGCTGAAGTTGTATAAGAGTGGGCTGAGGGAGTCCCCTTGTCGCAAGCCCCTTTGAGGGCAGACTACTTCCGTTAGGAAGCTAGGGCCACACACTGCCATTGTTGCAGATTCCATGAGCAGCATCACCCAGTTGATGAAGTGAGGGGGTAGGCGGAATTGATGGAGGCAGGCCCTTAGGTATTCCCATTTTTCTCTATCATAGGCCTTTTGTTGGTCCAAGAATACAAGTGCCCCAGAGGCTGTGGACTGACATACATTAGCCACAGAGTGCACGTTATCCCAAATTGACCTTTAGGGGATAGAACCGAATTGTTCTGGGGAGATGGTGGCAGATGCTACAGTCCCTAATCGGTTAGCCATAATTTTTGTTAAAATTTTGGTGTCTGTGTTTGTTAGAGAAATGGGGCGCCAGTTGGCTAAGTCAAGCTTATCCCCTTTCTTGAAGAGTGTGACAGTAAAAGACTCATGTCCTCCTGGTAGGAGGCGCGTTTCCAACAGGCTTTGGTTAAGTGAGGCAAGCAAAAGTGGGGATATATATTTGAAATATTTTTTGTAGAACTCATATGGAATGCCATCTGGGCCTGGGCATTTTCGGTTTGGCACACCGCGAATGGCTGTCCATAATTTGTTTGGAGTAATTAAATTCATTATTTCTGGGTATCAGAAAATGGTGCAAATATGAGCTCAGTCAAGAAATTCCGCCACTTCAGCTGGCTGAATTGGTTCAGCTCGGTACAACTCAGAGTAATATTTTTGCATTTCAATTGCCACTTTGGCTGGTGTATCCGCAATAGAATTATCCAATCTTCGCACCTGTGTGCAGGCCACACTCTGGCATGGTGCAAAAATTTTTTTAAAGAAATATGTGGTGCACTTGTCACCTTTTGTGATGCGTGTGGCCCTTTATTGAACACAAATCTGATGTTTGTGTTGCCTTTCAAGTGCGTTGAGGTGGGCGGCTGCCTCTGCCCACTTCCAGCCCTATGCAGGGCTGTATCCTGTAGCTGGAATGTTGGACTCCAAGTGTGCCAATTCTGCCAGAGCACACGAGATAACTGCCGATGTGGCTTGTGAGTATCTGGAGGAGAGATGGTGAGAGTAGCGGATGGTGTCCTCTTTGAAAGTTGCCCATGTGGAAATGGGGTCCGCACAATACGGTGCAACAAACTTTTTTGCCAAAGTTACCTCTTCCACCCACGTGGAAAATCCTGATGACGCGAGCTCGGGGGGGCGGATTTTGCACCAATGTGGGGCCTTAGCAACTGTGACAGGTAGGTGGTAGGTTATCAAGACCAGTTGGTGGTCAGAGAATTCTATTTTCGTTGTTGTGAAGTGGGAGATGTGGGGTTGGAATTTCGCCAGCATTAGAATAAGGTCGATGTGGATCATGGACCTTAATTGGCCATTGTGGATGTGGGGACACATCATGTTTTTGAGCAGTGGGGCATGTTGCGGCAGCATATCCATTAACCTAAGGGTGGCCTTTAGAACGCGTAGTTCAACGTGACCCTGTGGGGCATGGGGTGAGGGAGGCCATCAGTCCGTTGGTGAGGTTAGCCAACAGTTTATATCACCGACTAGGAAAGAATCAGGGGGTAGTGGGAGGATTTGACCAATGAGAAAAATTCCTGATGCTCATGTGCACCATTTGGGGTATAAATGTTGACGATTGCGTGTGCTACGTCAGCCCACGAGAAGGTGATGACAAGCACTCAGCCATTTAGGAATGTTTCTGAGGATACAAATTTGAAAAAATTATTTTTCCAAATTAGCACCCCACAGTGCTTTGACCAAAAGGATAGGGATGGGAGGAGCATTGTTTTCCAAGTTTCCTCAGAACCTTGTGGATGGTGGGACTCCTGGATGGCCAGGATATCCACGGGTAAATTTTGTTGTAAAAAACTCAGTTTCCTAGCCTGGGACAGGGAGGCCTTGAGTCCGGTGATATTCAACATCCCTAAATTGAAGGTTTCCCCTATCGCATCTTAGGTGCAAGGGGGTGGGCCCCTGGGCCCACCAGCCTCTTCTAGGTCCCCACGGGCTTTTACAGCAGTGCAGGTGTTAGCAGCAATGCTATCAGAGTTTTTGTTGATTTTTACAGAAAGAGTCGCATTGGCTTTGGCCTTCATTTTTTTTCCTGACATTGGATGAATTTTTTGCGGTGCGGATGAGTTTGGTGCACCATTGAGTGGGTCAAAAAAAATTTTCAGTTGGGATAGGTCCCAAGTCAGTTTTGACCGGAGCTTGGGTACAACAATTGGGTGAGATCAAGTCTCCCATCAGATCCTTAGATTGAGTGGCCCACTCAGCTTGGGCTTCCCAATCTGATTGGTTGATGGATTCCTGAGTTGCTTCCGCCGCAAAGGTTTCCATGTCCTCCTGGCGTTGTGAGTGTGGGATAGCGGTGGTGGCCTTGGCCATTTCCTTGGCCGCGGCCCTACGGGCCTGCTTGGCCTTCTTCCATTCTTGTGGGGAGATAGGCTTTACCAATAGGTAGCAGCCTTGTGCTCCCCACGGGAAAGCCTCCTTGGTGCTTACAGTTGGTTCATAGTGCGCCTCTCCATTGGCCATGGCTGCCGAGGGGTGCTCTTGGAATGTGACGCCCTCCTTGATGGGGCATGCGTGCACCTTATGGCTGAACGCGTCACAGTGGGTGCAAATGGGGGGCGCGCTGTCCATGGTCACCCAGAATGGGTGGGTGGTATGCCCTGCAATATCAATAAAAGTGGAGTGCGGGATCTGTGTTAGGTCCTTCGTGATCTCCTTGGTTGGGGTCAGAACTGTGATGGCTTTGCCAGTGCACAGGTGTGGCATCAGCGTGAAGCATTTCATTTTGAAAGATTGTATTTTGCCATATATGGCGAGACCATCTTTCAGGTGTTGTTCCAAAGTGTCACATTTTACCGTAGTAGGCAGAAAGTCAAATGTGAGGAAAATTTGGTTTGATTTTGTCCATCTGGTGCGTTTGGTTTAGATGACCCATTGCCCTTTGGGGAGGTCAACCACTATGCACACCGCTGCAGCCTCATCTGCTGCTTTTTTGCTTTCAAAACCTAGGTCCAGCCAACCGCGTGACATGGAGTGAGGTGCAACGTAAACCGCGGTCAGGAAAATTTTGTGTACATCTTCACAAAATTTTTCCCATAAAGCCATTTTTTGGATGTCCAGATACATGCGGACTCCAAATTCCACCAACTAAAGTGGTTGGGAGTGTGGCGTGTTGATATACTGGTTGCATCGTGCTTGCCATGCGAGTATCTCTGGGGAAATTGTGACCGCCAGTTTTTTAAGATTTTTGTCTATTCCGCCAGATTCTCTGAGCCGTTTTTGAACGTTGGAGGCCGCGGGCCTTCCACCTGCTCCTCTTACTTGCTTGCCCAACTGCTCCCTGACATGGTCGCACACTAATCTCCTCTGTGAGATTATCAAACTAGATTCAGTCTTTAATTGAATAGGTTGCAAAAGTGTTTGCAACGAGAAAGAAAAGTCTCCCTGTCACATCGTTAGTGAGCAAAGTCATGGAGCCAGTAAATCTTAGAATGTGGCTCATTAACCATTTTGAAAGTATATAATCTGGTTAAGTTAAAAGAAGTGTTAAAATTTTAAACTATTTATATTCATTTCTTTAGATTCCAAATTAATTTTAATTAGTTGGGCATGTCTGCTGATAAATTTACCTAAATTTAATATATTTATTAGATTCAGTTCTGATGTAGTTTTTTAACCAATCTAGTTGGGCTATTTGCTGTTGAAGCATATCCAAAGTATAGGGCTAATTGACAATAGTCTTTTGTATTCTGGTTTACTAGAAATTAATGTAAAGGGATGAATTAAATTATGGCTGCTGGTTATTAAAACTGAGGATACAAAAAGTAGGCATTATATTATCATTCAAGCCTAGGTATAAATACCTCCATTTCTATTTTATAAAAATTTCTCTCTCTTTCTTTTACGTGTGTTTAAAGTTATTGTGACGCTTGACATTAAATGTAGATTGAGGATCCCTGAAGTATAGATTCCAGGTGAGTACATATAGGGAGTGGTTGACAGCACCACTCCAATATCTGGAGCTACACGGAAACCCTGCAAGGATTTACCAGACTTCTCACCATCAATGAGGGACTAAGGAAATTAAACCCAACATACTGGGATCAATGATAGGAAAGAGCTGGGCCACCTAGGTGGGAGTAAGGCTCTGGGCCTGCCACTGTAGTTAATTCTTTTAGAGTGAAGTTATTGGCTATGTCATGGTAGGAAGTTACTGCATGAAGTTGTATTAAAAGGTAGCCTGTGAAAGCAAAAGAGCAAGGGTCTTTAGTCTTTGAGTTTTAAAAGCCTTGAGGGGCTCCTAGTGCAGGCAACTGAAACAGGATGAAGGCCTGGGGTACTATCCCCCACCACTCTAGGGCTGTGCAAATCTAAGCACCACTTGAAAATGTGGGACTGAATGCAATTGGGAGTAGCTCATGCTAACCCCTAAACTGACATATTCTCACCCTATTTAAGTACTGGGCAGCTCGTCTGCACCAGCAAGGACAGGTGATATAGCTCCCATCACCCTTGTGGGTGACAAGACCTGATGACCCCCAGATTCAAGGCCCCTGAGGAGGGAGAAGCTGAAGCGCTCCCCTTTGTACCTGCTTTTTTAGTGAAGTTATGTTCTCCAGCCCCTTTTTGTCCAGGAAGCCTTGGAGCCCTTTTGGATCAAATGCAACTTTCTTGCATAATCACTTTAGCCACCAGCTGGCTCATGCCAACCATACTGGCAGCTAGCCAAGCTCCAGGCCAACTCAGCAAACCGCAGCATTTATTGTAGGCAGGTGCACTTAAGCGCAGCCAACCAAGATTGCCCCTCCTTTGTCCTGGGGTCCACACCCATGCAACCCCAGCTTGTGAGAGGCCGTTTGACAGGCACCTTGCCCAACTTGTACCCCCTTACTTCCCATATTCTCTGCAAAGGGAGTGGTAGACACCCATAAAAAAGGTTGGCACAGTCATCACTACCATCCCACACTTCTTTCAGGAAACTGCAGGACCTGACCGACATGCCTCTTTAGGTTCTGGTGTTAGCTACTCACCCATGTTTCCAAATGCTTTACCCAGCTTACCCTAACTAGCTCACCAGGGTCAGCAGTCTTTATACTCTTGGCCTGGAACACTAGCAGCGTGTTAAATGTTTGGATTACAAAATTTATAACAGGCATGCATGATTGCATATATGGATTTATTAAGGACTCTCCTTACAAAAATTATGCTTTCCACCTTGCTGCAGCTTCTAACCATCTTTCCAAAACTATTCTTACCCTAAGACTAGCATATGTGAGTTTTTCCGCCCTTAAGTATTTTTTATTAAAAATAATCATTGTCAAAGGTCATATGATGAACATGACAAAGAGGGAAATTATAAATTGGGCTACTTTACTTTATTAACTTATTTGAAAGATTTTTGAGCACCTGCATCTTCCTCCAGTAATTTTCACCCCAATTGGAAGTTGTGGCCAATCCATTGTATGTGGCCTCTAATAATATGATTCTGATTTGGAATGCCAAGTGTGCTGTTTTTAATGATGTTTAATTTATACTGCTTTCTATCCTCAATTTATTCATGTTAACCCCAACAAACCTTTTGTTTTTGGCAGCAGGTGCCTCAGATTTTTAAATTATAGCTCTTCTGCAGTCTGGGTATGATGTAGTTAAACGCCAAGTAGTTATTATAGAAAGAGATGTCACTTGAAACCTTAATTACACTTACCTATGGCATGAAGCTCCTTGCAGTTGTACCTTTTGTTAAGTATGTGTGTTAACATCATGGCTCTCAGCTTATCCTCATATGGTGAGAATTAGATATCCCGCTTAAATCTACTTTTGTTCCCTATTAAAAGCTGACCCCTCACCAATAATGTGGTTAAAAATTTTATTTATGTTTAAATTTTAAACATGAGTTTATAAGGGTAGCAATAAGCTGTTGCAAGATGCACTTTCACACAACCCTATACCCCTTATCCTTTGGTGTCTTCTTACAACACTTATGCGTTGATTCCCTCTAAATAAAAATTTAGTACTCTTTAACCTTCACTTCCTTATATTCATTAATGTTCTCAGTGCTAAATATTTGCACTTATATAACCTTGTAAGTCTGAGTCAACCTACTATGCGGAATATTATTAATTGATAATATCTGTTCCTAGGAGGGCGCTCCTCTTGGTTTAGGTTATCAAATGTCATAAGTAATTATTGTTATCAAGTTTGATGGCAAATGTCCCTGGTCAAATACATATAGAGATCCCTTAAGCACCTATGATCCTCTTAAAATTGGTCACCCTGAAAATGATAAAGGTGGCTGAGTTGATCTGTCATTATTATAGCTGGAGGGCTTGTCATATATATGGGGCATTATACCAAAGCTTGTCATATTTAATTGATATAAAACTAATCAACAATATGCTGTAGGTCATCCTAATCATATTTAAGTTGAGGATGTTTTTTGATCTTTGTTTCCTATTAATTCTGTGATTGTGTAATCATCTTATAAGGCTTTGATACTGTTTATGCTTGTGGTAGATTTTTTTCATCAAGTTACAGTCATTTTATCCCGTGCCTTTAATGTCACATATGTTCATGGTTCCCAGCTATACTTAAACAAGATCCTATGTATACACAGGGTCAAAATAAATCATAGGTGGTTGTGGTCCCCAGTTCACTCCCAAGTTCTGGGAGACTATTTTTTATCAGCGTTTCATTCACCCTTGCCATACTACAGCATTCAACCCCTTTTGTATGATCAAATAATGAATTTGAAATAAAAATTTAAGACCAAATCTTATAAAGCTGACTTGATGCCAATCAGGACCACTAGACATCACATTCTTTTGGCCCAGTTCACGTTTACCAACTTGGTTTATCCTTCCACTGGGGTGTCTTTTTTGCAATCTGTCAGATTCTTATGGTTGACCCAAAAATAAACCCTTTACGCCCAAAAAATCAGGATGATTATCCTTCCAAAACTTAGACCAATTATTATAATTCTCAACTAAAGTCAATTATTATTATATGGCTTGGGTTAAAGATCTTAAACAAGCTAATTTTGTTTTCCACTTTACAGTTTGGGCTGAATATCTCAACGCCAACCTAAACCATTATCCTTTACAGTTTGGGCCAAATATTTCAACACCATCCCAATCAGTTATCCATTTTACATTTTGGACCAAATATCCTGATGTCACTAAATTCAATTATCCACTTTACAATTCTGGCTGAATACCTCACATAGTTCAGGATGATTGTGAAGTTATGAGAGTAGCTTGCTTGATAATTAAAATCCTGCACGCTAAATTGGGAAAATGTTCATCCAATAAATCCTCAATTTTGCCAATGGCTTAGTGTTTGACCATTTGGAAACTCACTAGGCTTATGAAATATCCCTGACTCTTCTGGTCAATTTTAGGCTTAATATTTTTTTCATAATTGGGACCAACTTCCAAGGCAGGGATAGATACAAGCTGGGGATTTGGTACTTCCAGCTTGTCAACACTTCTTCAAAGAAAAGATTCAGATGAGAGAACCAGGAAAGAGATGAAATAAAATATTTTTATTTAAAAGGTAATTATTTGATAATCAGTCATTAAGCCAGGCGCTGGTATTTATACCTTTAGGGCATCTCCTGGCCACATTTGAGCACAGAATTTTAGCAGATATTTTACCACCTCAGTTCAGCCCTTGAACTGATATGACTGAGACCTATTATTAGGTTTATTGGAGGAAAAATACTCTCAAATTGGGGAGAATTTCAGGTACAAAAATTGCAATAAAAACATGCAAAATTATCCTAGGATCTTCTGGATTTGAGTTTTGTCATACTGCTGACTAAATGCACCTTCTGTAAAATTATTGCATCAATTATATTAGATGACGTCCCCCTAATTGGGATGTCAGCAGGTCTTTCTCTTGATAGCACTAGGTACTCCCTTTTGTGCAGCTCATGTACAAGTGCTATCATGCCAATTATGCAGATTGACATACAAATTTCGCCCTATGGTGAGAAATTAATTATGTTATCATTTGTCTGATTGTCCATGGGACTTTTAAACATTAACTTTGGGTCAGTCCTGAACAATTTTGTATACTAGTTGTTGGGTATTGTTCCAGGTAATTGGGACCAATTGCTGAGATTTGATGAAGAGATAATTGGCCATAATGTGCAAGCATATTCAGCTTGAGCTTATTGATAAAGAACTTGATTGAATTGAAGTTGAGATATATGGCCCAAGCCATGTAACTGAATTAGGCTTTGAGGTGAGAGTTAAGGTATTATCTTGAGCATTGGAAGGATAATTGGCCCAATCTGATGGTTGTCAAAAGGTTTTTTATGTTAACCATTAGAATCTGACAATGATTGTACATGAAAAAAACTTGGCATTTGGTCCAGACTAATTGGGAGCAATATTAACCATTCAGCTTAAGAAACCATCCAGGGATCAATCTGAAAAAAAACCTTTAAAAATCCCATGGACAAACAGACATCATAATGTCATAATCAATCTCCAGCCCTATGGAAAATTTTGTATGACAATGCTCATAATTGGCATGATAGCATTTGCACATGGACCGCTTAAATGGAAGTACCTAGTGATATGAGAGAGGCCTGTTGACGTCCTGATTAGGGGTACGTCATCTAATTGAAATTGATGCCAAATTTCCCAGAAATTACATTTTGCCAGTTGTATGATGAAACTCAAATTGGGATGATCTTGGGACAATTTTGCACATTTGTATTGCAATTTTTGCCCCTGAAATCTTCCCAAATATGAGAGTATTTTGCCACCAATAATTCTAACAATAGGTCATAATTGTATCAGTTCAAGGCCAAATGAGGTGGAAAATAATTATTTGTAGAAATTGTGTGTTTGATATGTGGCCAGGAAATGGCCTTGAGGTATACATAATAAGCGCCTGGCCTAATGAATGATATTTTTTATTATCTTTAAAATAAAGATATATTTTATTAAATCTCTTTATCTGGTTTTTTATTAGAGGTAACTCCTATTGAGAGTGTTGGCAAGATGTTAGGGCAGAAATCTCCAGCTTTAATTGTTGCTGCCTCAGTAGAAGTTCTCAAATTCATAGGGAAAATTATAACCAAAAATAGACCAGAAGAGTCTTATCATTTTAGAAAAGCCTATTGAGCTTCTGAACGGTTGTAAAATCATAAGACATTGTCCAAAATTGAGGAACTTTTGGATTATTTTTTCCCAAATATATGTGCAGGATTTAATTTATTAAATGAGCAATCCTCAATATTTTACACCATCTATGGGTAAAACCCCAGCTTTAAACTAAATCCTATCTAGATAGCAAGTTGTAGTCACTAATGGACGTCTCAAAGAAATTTGGGCTTCACATCAGAAGGTGAAGGAGCATTGGTTGAAAGCTGTGAGGACCTAAAAGATTATGCTTATAGTAAGCGCTACAAAGGACCTGATTATAAGATATGAGTATGGTGATGAATGCAAAGAACCTCCAATTGAAACCAAGTTGCTAGTTTGGGCCCTTAAAAGGATGAGTCCCTCTAAGATTGTGCAAAATGTTGGGCTAGCTGCTTATGAGATTAACACTCCATCTTTCATTTAAGTGTTCAAATTACTTCATGATTAACTTTTGACACATTTATTTGACCAAAACATCTACATCTGACCCTTTGACTGTTGATATAAAGTTAAATTAAATTGTTACTAACTATCTTCTTGACTGCCCAGTCATCATCTTCATCACATGGTACCTTTGAGAGGTTTTTATGGACATCAAACGGTTGAGATGAAGCCTGGGATTGCAATTTACTACTTGATGATATTAATTTACTCCATTAAAGGTTACCAAAAGCATTTGGCTAGCTGTCAAAGTTATTGGCCAGGGTGGGGATGAAGATTTTAAAAAAAATAACAGAGTTATAATTCAAAAAAGAACATCCCAACAGTAATATTGGACCCCTGTTTAGAGGTAAAGAAGAGGTATAATTTTATTTTTTAGGGGATTACATGGCATTGAATTTGGTGAAACAGGGGTGGTAAAGAAAAGTTGGCATTATTTCCTCTTAAATCTATGGATGCATCTTAAGTAGAGGATTAAAGAGATGGGTAGTTGCTGCACTGGTTAAGGAACTTTTTAACTGCTAGTATGACAATGATTGATATGAATAATTAATGATTAAAGTGACATTATCAATTGGCTGAGATTTGATAACTTAGTAGGATCATTTAATCAACCAATACCTAAGAAAGTTAAGTTCAGGTGATCTTTTAGACTTGATATATCAGTTAGGGTGAGCTTATAAAGCACTGAAGGCCCTTGGGTGCTTAACACTTTCAGTTTTCTGTTACTTATCATATTAGATTGTTTAAAATTTTAAATTTCAGTTCCCTATCTTATAGATAATGTATTATTAAAGGATTGCTTATATCCTATATTCTGGAGCTTTACATATATGGCTCTGAATCTTGAGTTGGACCTTTTAACTCTTTTTAAAGATTTATTTTTAATATCAAAAACTTTGGTACCTTCACAAGAACCCTTTACTACTTGGATCCTGATCCATTTTATCCACTTGGTGTACTGGATAATTTTTATCATATATATTTACCATGTCATGATTCTAATATGACTAAATAAGCCTTAAGTTGTTATGGCAGAATGAGTAGAATCCACCAATCATGATTTTGAGTTATGATTATTCAAGCGCCTTAGGATGAGGCAATATTAGTTTAGAAAGAAATAATATAGGACCATTAAATCAGGTGATAAGTTGATGCCAATGAATGACAAATAATGAGATGTCAATGTACAATGTTAATGAGTGTAATGCCTTTAACTAAGACAATTGTGAATTTAATAAATGGTGAACTCTGCCAGAACTAATGAGAATATAGTGGAATGAATAGTCTAAGCAAAAGGGTTGGTATCAACTGAAGTTTTTGAGATATAAGTGATTCAAGAAGATTGAAAGAGGTTGATTGTTAGTAGAAGATAGTGAGTGAACCAGTGAGGAATCCACTGAAGTTATAAATTAAATAAAAAAGTGACATCAGGGTAATTGCTATATATTTATTAAAAGTTTATTATTCAGGTTTGAGGATGATGATCTCCATATTATCAGTCCTATTGCACAATGAGTATAACCCTGTTCAGAAACCCCTTGGCATATCTCTGATATACTGCCAAATTTATAACACACCAATCATTTATTCAAACCATAGATAATCTCATTTAGGATGTTCACTTATTTTAACAGTAGGTGCCCTGAAGTTCATTTACTTTATCCTGATGGATCTCAGTGACATCGATGAATACCCCCTTGGGTTGGGACCATCTAGTACTAAAAAAAAGATGGATCTCAGTGCTAACTATTCATGTGAGCTGTTTTATGTTACAACTAGTTACTGTGACCTAATGTCCTGTAAATTAGTAGATGCCACATAGTGTCACAAATTTGGTAAGCTAGTTTAGCAATATATTGATAACTATTAGTTTAAATATAAAATCTTGGGGTATTAAATATCAATATGATGGTTGATAATCATTACAAGGATATATATGATGCCAAATGTGTGTATAGGGTAGTAATTGGAGTATTTTATAGTTGTAGGGAGGTTTGTTACTGTAGCCAAATCCTCTTTACTTTGAATAGTAACAATTAAATGTTTCTGAATGAAAAATAATATAATTTTTAGATTAAATACCATACCTATAGGATAATGGTTGGCTTACCAGCATAATGTAAGAGGTGGCTATGTTAAATTCATAAAAAATGTACAGTCAAATAGATTAGGTTGATATTATACATATATGACAGATATATAGGTTAGTATATTTTAAAATTTCTTTGAGTAGCATACAACGCTAAGTATCCTATGGTGGACTAGCCAATCCAGCCAGCATTTTTAGCATCAGGATAAATGATTTTGGGTGGTAGGGGAATACCATCCATATAGTGTTGGTGTCTGAATGAATATCTGATATTGCAATTTGATATGAAAACTTTTACTATACTTTAATTATGGTTAGGAAATGTGTAAACGGTTAGGGTGATCAAATCTATATGAAAAACAATGAATCTGTTCATTTGTACAAAATCTATGATCTCCTATACCATCCATCCAATTATGATGAAATTTTGGTGAGTTATGGCGCTCATGCTCGCAAAGGTTTATATAGTTTAAAAATAATTATTTCATAGTAAAATAAATAGTTTTATATGTAACAAGTGAATATATATATTGTTGATGGAATTTTGTATATTGTTATGGCTGAGCAGCTTGAAATTTGGTTGCTTCGATAGTTTCAATGGTTTTGCCAAGCGGTTGGTGGGTTTGGGTTGATTAATAAGCTTGATAGTTTTAGTGAGTGGTTAGTGATTAGTTGATTTGATAAGTTAATAGGTTTTAGCTAAGTAGTTTAGTGGTTTATCTATAATATAAAATCTAAAATCTCAATTTGAATCGTTTGTTTATTAAACCTGAGCATTACTGGGTAAACTATTATCTATTTATAATCTAAAAATCCAATTTAATCATTTTTAATTGTTTGTTTATTAAGCCTGAGCAACGCCGGGTAACTCCGCTAATCTCAAATAAAAATTAACAATTGGTAGTAAGCAATAGCATCCAAGACTATAATTTAAAAAGGATAAATTATCAAGATGCCCCTAGGTGCTACCAATTTAAACCTACAATAAAAGGGTATAGCATAAGTATCATTGGACACTAGCCTGAACCAGTAAAAATGGATGGGGTTGGTTGAGTTAACTCAGGAGCTACCAGGTTTAAAGTTTAAACGTTTTCTAATCAACTAAATACCGTTATTTTAATTATAAACCATAATCGGGTTAAAATCTTTGGGGGATAGCAAGAGTTGAAGCTTATTTAGTGTACATTTTTAGATATTTGGCCTTCAACTCGTAAACCAAATTCACCTAAACTATTTACATATGGTACCTTTTGAAAGTAGGCCGATTAAGGTGAGATTTGGTACTTTAAGGTGGCCAAAGTTGTAAGGTTTTAAGTACCACGCATCATGAAGGATTGACCCATTTTAACTACATGGTTTTATAACTTTCATTAAAAATTGGGTTTCTTATGCTTTGGGATTAATATTTCCTTAAATGATCTGGTAAAGTTTAGTAAGGGAGACCCAGAATGGGCTTAAAGATTTAGAGTGAAATGGTAAATTACCCATTTAGAACATCAACGTCACTTAATTGAAAAGCGCTTATTTTTAAACTTGAGTTCTAAAAGGCTAAAGCCTAAGTGGAATAATTATTTGGTTTCAATTAGGGTGGGAATTGGCCTATTGGATTAAGCCATTAAATTAAAGTTAATGGATTTGGACAATTTTAGAACATTTTTCTCCACTCGATGTGGAGTCTGTCTGTAGTGGAATCTTGCGATTGATTTTTAACCACCTTCTAGAACTAGCTAGAGCTTTAAAATTTTGCCATAGCTATATATCTCCGATGAAAATACAATAATCCATTAAAAATATAATTTTCATAGTCAAAATAAAAAGTTTTAGATGTAACAGGTGAAAATCCTAAAAGTTTCGATGGTGGTATATTGTTACAGCTGAGCAGTTTGGTATTCGGTTGATTCGAAAGTTAAAAGTTAACTAGCTTCCAGAATAGCTGACCTTTAAAATTTGGCACACTTATGTAACTCCGATGACAATACGATAATCCATTAAAAATTATGGAAACTGTGAATTTTGCAAAATAAAACGTTTTTAAAATGTAAAAAAACGTTTTACTTATAATCTTATTAAAGGATAAGTTAATAAGATGCCCTTAGGAGCTACCACTTTAAAACTTAATAAAGAGTACAGCATTAGTATTATTGGGCACTAGCCTGAACCGGTAAAAATGGATTAGGTTGAAGAGTTAACTCATGATTACCAAGTTTACAGTTTAAACGTTATTTGATCACCCGCCTAGCGTTATTTTAATTTTAAACCAAAATCAGTTTAAAGATCTTTGGGGGGAGCAAGTGAAGCTTATTTCGTTTACATTTTTAGATATTTGGCCTTTAACTCGTAAACCAAATTCACCTAAACTATTTACATCCGGTACCTTCTAAATGTAGGCCGATTTAAGGTGAGGTTCGGTACTTTAAAATGGCCAAAGTTGTAAGGTTTTGTTACGTACCACGCATCATGGTTGATTGAGCCATTCTAATTATATGGTTTTATAATTTTCAGTATAATTGGGGTTCATATGTTTGGGATTGATCTTTTCTTAAACGATCTGATAAAGGTTGAGTAAGGTGGGTTCAAAAGGGAGTAAAAATTAGAGTGAAATGATAAATTACCCATTTAGAACATCAACGTCACCCAATTGAAATGCGATTAGTTTTAAACTTACGTCTTGGTAAAAGGCTAAAGCCTAAGTGGATTAATTATCGGGTTTCAAGTGGGTGTGGAAATTGATCTATTGGGCTAAGCCATTAAATTAAATTAAATTAAACGGATTTAGACTATTTTAAAACATGTTTTTCCACTCGCTGTGGTGTCTTTAGTGAAACCTTGCGATTGATTTTTAACTACCTCTGGACTAGCTAGGGCTTTAAAATTTGGTACACTTATGTATCTCCCATGACAATCCAATGATCCATTGAAAAATTTAATTTTTATAGTCAAAATAAAAAGTTTGTAAAATGTAAAAAATGATTTCAATTTTTACCTTACGTTAAAAAGCTTAAGTGCATGATATATGCCTTATGACTGAAGGTTGCTAGAGAACTTTCTTAACATTTTATTTATTTACTGTTATGATATGATACTATCATTGTGTTCTCTATTTACCTTTTAAAAGAATAATAACTGAGATGGTTAGGTTACTTAAGTAATGGTTGGATTAGCCTAACTAAAACTGTGTATGACAGCAGGCAGATAGCTGGTAGATCATTTACAATTTATTTGATTTAGATTAAATTGGGTAGCGTTTAATTAAGGTGGTTTAGAAAATCATCTTATATATTAAATCATTTATAGATAGATGATTGTTCAGTCAATTTGATTGGTACAATGTTACAGGTTTAAGGTTGGTAGTTCTTAATTAATTTAGTTTATATATCTAGGTGATTTTATTGGTCAATTATATGAGATACTTTCTTATATCTATTTATATTACATCATTGCATTTATTTGGTTGATTTTATTGGTCAATCTACGGTAAATTCGCTGATAGCCATCTACAATAATTCATTTTGAATCTAGTTGCTTTTATTGGCCAACCTACTCAAAATCGATCCACACTATAATAATTTAAGCTCATCACGCTATGATCTCATACTTGCCTGGATTTTGAATATTACCCCAGCCATAGGGCATATATCATGTCAAAAAGCATTTCACTCATAATCTTATTAAGGGATAAGTTAACAAGATGCCCTTAGGAGCTACCACTTTAAAACTTAATAAAAGGGTATAGAATAGTATCGTTGGACATTAGCCTGAACCGGTAAAAATGGATGGGGGTTGGTTGAGAGTTAACTCAGGAGCTACCAGGTTTAAAGTTTAAACGTTTTAATCAACTAACTACCTTCCTTTTAATTTTAAACCATAAGCGGTTAAAAGATCTTTGGGGGAGCAAGTGTTGAAGCTTATTTCTTTTAAATTTTAAATTTTTTGGCCTTCACCTCGTAAACCAAATTCACCTAAACTATTTACATCAGTGGGTACCTTTTGAAAATAGGCCGATTTAAGGTGAGGTTCGGTACTTTAAGGTGACCAAAGTTGTAAGGTTTTGGTACGTACCACGCGTCATGGACGATTGATCCATTTTGGCTATATGGTTTTAACTTTCATTAAAAATTGGGTTGCATATGTTTTGGGATTGATATTTCCTTGAACGATCTGTTAAACTTTATTAAGGTGGGTTCAAAAGGGGGTAAAAAGATTTAGAGTGAAATGATAAATTACCCATTTAGAACATCAGCGTCACCCAATTGAAATGCGATTAGTTTTAAACTTCCATTTTAATAAAAGGCTAAAGCCTAAGTGGATTAATTATCGGGTTTCAAGTGGGGGTGGAAATTGATCTATTGGGCTAAGCCATTAAATTAAATTAAACGGATTTAAACTTTTTTAAAAGATGGATATTCTGAACCCAACCGAATAGATCATCCAGTTTAATCGAGGTAGAAGAATAAATCTAAATCGGAAGTGGGATTAAGTTGACGGTGGAGTTTCAGACTATTTTGAGGGTCGGATAATTTAAATTACAATTCCAGTTTCATGGGTCGGAACTGCCATTTAGCTAGGTTTCCAATTACGGGACCATTAAGGTTGATAGGTTTACAATTACGGGACCATTAAGGTTGAGGAATAGCATATAGCCCGAAAAGTCATAAGTTTATCGAAGGTTAAAGTTAAACTGGTGAAACTCCCACTATCCCAAACTTAGATAGGCCACCTTTAACTTTTGGCTAAAGGTTAGGGGGTGTAACTTTGAATTGTGTGACGCGTAATTTTTAAACGTGTAATTTTAGGAGCTTTAGGAGAATTAAGCACCAGTACCATTTGGAACCCATAGGTTGGTAGTAAATTCAATAGTAAAACCTACAGCCAAAGTCACCATGTTCGAGTGCCACAATTTGATGGGGGGTAGGGGGTTTAAATAGCTTCAAAGTCAACTCACTGGGACGCGGCGATGAGATTCGGGATATTTGGTTTGGTCTTTGGTGAGGTGGCAGCAAAGCTCCACAGGATGGTGTGGGTGGCTGAGGAGAGGGTCGGCGCCCCCGATAACCACCCACTTCCCATCATCACCATCAACGGCAAGTTTCCAGGCCCAACGATTAGATTGGCGATGGGGGATAGGGTTGAGGTCAACTTAATTAACAAGGTTGGGAAACCTTTCACCCTCCATTGGCATGGCATCAACCAGAAGCACTCACAACATTCCGACGGCGTCCCATACGTGACCCAAACCCCAATCCAAAACAACGCCAACTACACCTACACATTCACCGTCGCTGACCAGGCTGGGACGTTCTGGTACCACGCCCACACCAAGTTGGATTCCGACGTGGCGTTCGGGGCTTTGATCGTTAAGGAACCCAAATCGGTGATGAAGAGGGCCATCAAATTGGATAAGCGGTTCAGATACGACAGGGAAAAGGTGATCATTTTGTCAGAGCTCTGGCATCGGTCGCGTGAAGAGATTTACAATTACCTAACCACCACCCCCTTCAAATCCTTCCACACCCCCAACAGCATCCTCACCAACGGCCGCACGTTTGACATTTGGGATGAGGCCATCTTTCCTGCCCTTCCGTTCAACGAGGGATATTCCGTGGTTAAGGTTAAGCCCAACACTCGGTACCGGTTAAGAATCATCGGGGCCCAAACCCGCTCCTTCTTTACCTTCACCATCCCACACCATCGGTTGACCGTCATTGAGGCGGATGGCACCCTCATCAGACCGTTTGAGGTGGACCACATCGACATCAACTCTGGGATGCGGTATTCGGTTATCCTGCAAACCAAACCAGAGCCAGCCAACTACTTCATGTACACCACCATCTTGGATGGAGATCGAGTAAGGAACGGGGTCGCCATCCTCCACTATAAAGGCTCCCCCGACCCCACAAGGTTATTTCGACACCATTCGCCACATAACAACCGATCGGTTAGCACGTGGTTTGAGGACCAGCTGTCCACTTTAATCTCCCACGAGTTTAAGGTGCCCAAGAAGGTCGCCCAAACCATCGTACTGAGTAATCAGATCTATAACGAGTCGGGGTTACCCTTCTATAAGGTTACCGACGTACGCTATCAGGAGATGAAACCCTCCGATAAGGTCACCGACGTACGCTATCAGGAAATAAAAACCCCAATTTTGCCCACCGTCCTCAACAGCACGTACAAGCATCAACCGGGGATGGTGGAGATCAAGTCAAGCAACGGCGGGGTCCAGATCATCTTACAGGATCTCGTCACCCCAAGGAGGAGTTGCGTATCCCACCCGTGGCATCTGCACGGCCATTCCTTCTACGTGGTCGCCCGCGGTGAGGGCATGTTTGACCCAAACCTCCACAACAAGCTTATTGACGCAAAGGTTAAAGGTCAACCCACCCCGATATTTCGGGATACCTTCACCCTCTTCCCCGCGGGTACCCCTACCACCCAATTCACCACCCTGCCCATCGCTAAACCCAAGGGGGATCCAAACAGTACCCGTTCCTGCGGTTGGACCGCCATCCGTTTCAGAGCTAATAACCCCGGGTCTTGGCTCATGCATTGCCATATCACCGCCCATATGGTCATGGGTATGCAGTTGCTCATCAACGAGCTTCCCATCTAACTATGACTTATAGTCCCATCATGCAATCAGATCTTATCATCAACTTATACCACCCTAATAAATATCTAACCCCCAAAAAATATAATCGAAGTTGATTTTTAAACTCGGCCATCCTATCAAAAAAGTCTCACCCACATCGATCAACCTCGTTACCGCAATACTGTCTGTCGTGAGGGCTCAAGGATCCCAAGTTCATCATGCCCTGAGGTTCAGGCAACACCTCGGATTTCAAGATTATCAGGTATTTGGATTGTCATCGGTACGCGTTCACTATGGGGCATTCAGCCCAAATTAGCTTTGAAGGCAGATGGATAAACCCCAAATCACCAAAAATTGAGAACTGAAGGTAGGAAGGATATTCGATACCTCATTAAAAAATTCTTACTTTTATACCCGATCAATAGAAACCACTCAAAGGGCAAAAATATTTTGAAGTATCAATGATCATCCGATAAATTTGAATAACTGGGGATTGAAGGGTAAATCCCGGAAGTGAATATCCCCGATAGATTGGTAATCTCACCGATATCGTAACAACCCCTATCCATTTTTAAACGGTTATAACGTACGATAGTTTCCGTTAATGGTAGATGGGTGGGGTGCTCTGTTAAATGTTTATAGGTTGTCGTTCCCATAAGCTAAATCCTTTGAGGCTTGGGATGGCCTTTTGAAGTGGGGTTAAAATTTTAAGACTTGGAGTTGAGTGATGCATTTAGATAATTAAAGCTAAGTCCAACAGGTTCCATATGGTATAGATTGTTTAGCAGGGCCTCACGCTTTTGTAAAGATCAATCCTTTCCAGCGTGACACCCACTTTAATATACCCCCCCCACCATGATCTGATCTTCCCCTGATCATCCCTTTTGGGCATGCATCAAAAATGGCTACATCATATGTCCCTTGTGCTGCAAACTTGACCATTCAAAACACAAGTGCACATCAGTTTCCGCTGCAGCTGCTTCCACTAATCCTCCTTCCATCATCAGCCCCTCTGCTCCAACAAGATTTTTGAATGGGGCTCAATTATTCCTCACCTTACCTCAACTAATTATGGCACTTCTCCCAAAGCGCCAACCAATCATAGTTTGTCAATTCAAGTTTTTATGAGCAGGTTGCTGCTCAGGTTTCAACTGAGCTTCCATAGTTAACTGTGTAAAACCAATAAGTTCCCATCACCCCTTCAAATCCTGTTGCTGGCCCAGCACTGGCCAAATCTAGTCTATTCAAAGCTCTCTAATTGATTGATGGTGTAGGTTGGGCTTATGGAATTAGTCCCAATTTTACCTGGGATAAATTTTTTGGGAACCTTCCCAATTTGACTCACTGCCACCATTTTTGCTCTTAAAATAGGTTTCTAATTTCTATAAAAATTAAATAAAATGGCTGTTGAAGAAGCTGCTTTCCCATCCAACACTCTCCACCAGACTCTACATGGGGCAATGGAACCTCTTTGTAAGGGTAACCTTATCCCTAACTTCCCCCCAGGATTTCCCTGATGATGCCAAATATGAGATTAAAGAGCTCACGTTTGCTGCAAGCTGCACTTGTGTCAATATGGCAAGATCATCTCTTTTCAATCCCAACTACTTCCAACTCACCAACGCATCATGTCCTTTACTAGTGCACCTGCACTTATTAAATTTAATGATCATTAACTTTCTCAGTACATCAAGGTGATGCATACAGCTGGCCACCTTGATGAAGCAAACCTGAACCTATATCTTCTTTTGCCTCATGTTGTAATTGGCTCATAGGTGTCATAGAACCTGCTGATTAAAGTAAGACTGGGCTTCCAAACTAGGTGTGTAACAACCCAGTGGAAAGCCCAGAATGACAGTGGCATAGCAATTCAGATTATTTGTAGGATGGATGCCCTAATATCTCTGTGAGGGAAATAAAAATTCAAAAACATACCTAAAGCCCCCACGGCAAACCAAATGGCTGCAATGGGGCAACTGCAGGTCTTGCAGGGGCATCTTCCAAGGGTGAGAGAGGAAAAGAGGATGACCAGTTCTCCTGGGTTTGCAGTTGGTGACCTTTGGCTCTGTTTTCAAATTTTCTGGTTCAGTTTCATTAAGGTAAAGACACTGAAAATCATTTTAATTATTTAAATTATGGAAATGCTGATCAGGTTTGTGAATTGAATTGAATCAAATTAATTTGACTGTTGGGAGGCCTTGGGCTTTGCCTCATACCTATTGCAGGATTTTGCAATGGGTAAAGAGGTCAGGGAACGTCATCAGAGTGGCAGATCAATTTAATAAAGTGGTTTGGGCTGGATTAACTCATGAAAAGTTGCCCAGCTAATCTGTACCTAGTTACCTCCTTGAAATTTCTTGGATGGCTTTTTCTTTCCCCCAAACAGAGAAACACAATTAGTGGTGAAGGCCTCATTTCATCTAAATTGCTAAACTACTAGTAGATTGGAGGGGAAAATTGTTGTGAATTTTATGATTTTATCATGGGGAGGTAGGCAGACCTGTAGCTTGTTGACCGTGCATTGAAGGAGAGGCAGGTTGTTGCAGCAATTCTAGTGGATCTGGGTGTTCCTCTGGAGCTGCAGATTGGCATAGCAAGTTTGTGACATATCCTTTGATCAATGTGATCACCATTTGGTGTTCTGCTGGATTATTAGATCAGTGGGCCCACTCAACGACCATCAGACCTAAAATGCAAAGTGCGTTGTACTTTGTTGGGTTTAATGAAAAAATCTTGGAAAACAGGCGGAGTCTGTGGAATAGAATTTCATGGAAGATGATCAGATTTATTAAATGAAAAGGTGAAAATGAACCAACAAATGCCCTTTTCAGAGGCAGTTGTCTTAAAAGCTAGGTGGTAGGGAAAGGGGGTCACAGGTTATCCTAGGCAGGAGAAGCTGATGTGGTTGCATATAAACAGCCTGGGATTAGGGAGTTGCCAGCCGGCTTACACACTAAGTCCTAGAAGCTTTGGAAATGGAATCTGGGGAACTGCAATGGATGAACCTTACTGATCCAAACTTGATAATATTTGCTCAGATCAGAGGGGCAGAATTAGTTTCCTCTGGGGCCAATTCCATAAAGTGTTTAAAATATTTTTTTAATATTTTGAGACTGACTTATTGACTCTAACCAGCATTCTGGAACCTAAAAATCTGGGTTTTATGTTCTAGACTGGTTTAAATGACTCAGAATACATTTTCTGAGTTTGAGGTTGATTTTCTCAATGTCTAAGGAAGTGTGGGATGGCAGGGTGGAGGCCAAGGGAGGGTAAAGGTGTTGCTGGTAACTCTGGTCTGGATTACCTCCCTGCAAACCTCCTTTATCTTGTCAACAAGGGAAGAAGCAGCCAAGGGGGATGCTGTGGAGGGTTTCTTTGGGGCCAATTGTGGGAATCTGGCAAGTTTTCTGCTTGCTGGTGCTGAATCAACTTGATATTCATAAAATAAATATGATTAGAAGAAATACTTTTTAATAAAAGTAAAAATTGAGGTTTTAAAGGTTTTATTAGAAGCTGGGCTATTTTTGAAATAACCCTCCTGATATCAGGATGCTGAATAATTAAATTGTCTCAAGCTTAATGTGAGTCAGATGAGAAATTCATTATAAGCCATGCACATCCAAAATTAGGCAATATGGGCTGTTGGCCTGTCAGATCATTTGAAACTCGCCTTACTACATAAAATAGCTAATAGAGAGTGATGATAGGTAATCTAGATCCATGAGGTAAGGTATTGCTATTTTATCTAATCATTTGATGGAAAAATAGATGCACATTGCGAGGGCTCCTTTAACTCTATAAAGGGGGAAGGTCTCCACGGTGTGTATTGAACTAAATTTGTTGTAAGATGGGAAGGGACCTCTGAAGGACTCATTGATTCCCCCACACGGTTGATACAATCCAACTGCTCAAATTAGTGTTATTTGACTGTATTTTATTAATAAAAGCGTTACCCTGCTTTGTGAGGCTCCAAGAGAATTGACCAGGGTCTTTTAGATGATACTGTTATTATTTTCATCCAAAACATTATCATCATGAGATCAGACTTGTAATTGTCCGATGATATTTGATAAATTAGGACAATTCTTGCCCAAGATATTCTTTTACCAAAGAAAAGATGGCAATTGTCCAACACCAATGCTGTTACCCAACGTTCAACAACGTGGGCCAAGTACCATAGTTGGGCCAAGGGCTCCACAGGGGCATTAGGTCCTTTTTTCCTATAAGGAAACTTGTCCCAGTCCAACCCAAGAGGTTGAGTCTCCAGACTTACAAAAGGCTTCTTGAGTTTAGCATTCTTGAGAAAGGGCGGTGACACAAACTCCTTTTAATGGCATCAAATACCTGTTGGCATTCTGCCAGCCATCAGAATGAAATGTTTATCCCCATCATTGGATGCAGCAGCGCAACTAACTGCAAGATGGCAGGAGATAATTTTTAAAAATGTGATGATGCCTAGGAAGCTCTGCAACTGCTTCTGGGATTGTGGGGTGTGTTACAATAAAATGGCCTCCAGCTTGCTGGGAGGAGTTATGTACCCTTCCTAAAGAACCAAGTAACCTAGGAAGGTAACTTCATCCCTGAAAACTTACACTTGGAAGGTTTTACATAAAGGTTGGCCTTGTGCAACACAGCCAATACTACCTTCAGATTCTTCTCATGCTGCTAGGAAGTAGGGGAGTGCACAAGGATAAAATTGATATATGCCACCTCACAGGGAAATTGAAGGTTACCAAGCACATCATTGATCATTTTCTGGAATGTGGATAGGGCATTCTTCAAGCTGGAAGACATCATGCAGAACTGAAAAGCTATCTTTGAGTATGTACCACTGTAAGCCAAAACTGACCTTCCTCCACTTGAATTTTGTTGAGCGCATTCACAATATTGAACTTCAAAAACACCCAGGATTTTGCAATTGCCTGGATAACCATCTGCTTGAGGGCAAGAGGGTAGGAATAATGTTGGTGATATTATTTAAATGCCTATAGTCAACGCATGGGCACAACATAATGTCAGCCTTCTGAGAAAGAACTATAGGGTGATGCAACAGGAGACGTCTTTTTGACACCCAACCTTTTGCAAGCATGTCATCCAAACATACCTACAGAGCCTTGTTCTCCTGCTCAGTTTATTGATACAAGGAACAGATGTGTTCATTACACTTACTATAAAATGGAAGGCTAGATCATACTCTGAGTGGGTGGAAGGCATTTGGCCTTTTTTGTATCAGAAATAGCCTGGAACTAAGGCCAAGCTAGCAGAGAAATCCCTGGCAACTCTGTGGGGGAGGGAGTTGAAACAATTGACCCCAAAGCTCTAGAAGGAAAAAGATGTCAATAAGGGAAAAATCGCCCTGCACATGCAGATTTGCAAATGACAGCTTGTTGGGTTTTAGATTAATACACACCTGTTTCCACCACCACCCAACTCCAAGAATAACAGGAAACAACAAGTCTGGCACAACAGTGAACTACTCATAGATATCAAACTTATGCACTGAGAATGATATGGGCTGCTTCACCGCATAACATCTTATCAAAGCCAATGATGCACTTAATACTGAGGACCCAACATCAAGATACAGATCCAAGTCCTGGGAGATCTACAAACTCATGAAGTTCCATGAAGCCCAAATGTCCAGGAAAGCCTCCATAGATACTGTATGAGAGCCCAACTGGATCTGTACAGCTAACAGAAAATACGTCTGGTCTTGGTTCTTAACCACCTGGTGAGACTAACTTGAGAAAAAGAGGTATCCACCTGACTGGCCCCCAAAGCACACTCAGAAGAGGAAATTGTGGCACCAGCAACATGAGCCTTCTCCACCTCCAGCTGCTGACCATCATGCAACAAAGGCACCAACAGGTTTAGGTACATTGGTTCTTCCAGAGTATACAACTCAACTGCTCAAGTATCTTCCCCTGAGCACAAAACAGTGGGTTGAGAAGGCGAGACAATGGCTTCAGGGATAAACAACATACCCACATCTGTGAGCCATCCAAGCTGAACTACCTGTGAAGAACAAGCTGGAACCAATTATCATGCATGTGGGATGGGAGGGCACAGTATTACCATCATGGAGATGAAAAGATTGTTAACTGGGGTGAATTTTTTTGAGTGGATGAATGGATCATCCGCTGTTGACACAAAACCATTACAGCATCATTCTCACCAAGGAGGGTGAAGATGAACCAAAACAGTGGTCGCTTCATTAAGTCATGGAGAGTGCTGATAATAAGACCATACTGAAACTCCAGATAAATGAATACCCAGAACCCCAGACAAAGTACCTGAGGTATAATTATCCATATTGATGAATGAAAAATGAGAAACACAGCTGTAAGGACTAACGAGGAAATTCCCTTTATTGGATCATTGCCACTTAAAGTTCAACGGAACTCTAATCTTTCCAAATAAATTTGGATATTTTTAAGAATTTTTATTGAAACTAAAATGATGGGAATGAAGAAAAATGGAGCAATAGTGAAACCTGTCAGGCTCTTCCACCTTATAAGTTCCTCAATCAAAAATGGGTAGCCAAGCAATGACATTCACCATCAGGAATAATTTTGCAATATCAATTATGCTGAATCAGTATCCTAAAATTCCATGACCCCAGATCAATCCTGGAATGGGCAGTTAACTCAAAATTAAACTTTACCACTGACTTTCCTCTTTTGCTTCAAGTTTAATTGCCAGATCAGCATCACTTTGTTTGGCATGCACCTGGGGGTGCCCATGGACAGGCCACATTATGCTGATACCACTGAGTTGAGAAGGGGGTTTGTGCACCCATATCTATCAGAGATGGGCTCATGATTACTAGTGCCAACGAGCCACCACAGATGATAATTTTTATGCACAGATCTTATTTTTCATTCCCTCTCAACGGAACTCAATTAAACTATTTTGGTGGAACTCAAACCACCAGAAACTTTTAAAGGAGATAAACGCTGTCAACCTTTTTCTGGCAGAGGTCCATAACCGCTGCCACTTCCCACTCACAATCTGTATTTGCTGCACCAACTCAGAAATGGTTAGCAAAGGGGAAATGACGCAACTCTCAAGGGATATGATGTCACCCACCTCTCATCTACCACCTGGGCTAAATTACCTGGGTGATGAGGGGAACAGCCGCTGGCTTCTTCTCTTTCTTGGTCCTAAATTAGAATAGCTCCCAATTCAGCCACAGGATTTGCTCCCTCAGAGATATACAGACCACACTTTTTGACAAATACCATCAGTAAGGAAATATATGCTCCTAGTGAGATAGTGTAGTAGTTCCTGCGGTGCCATATTGCTTGCAATGGGAAATTTTGGGTACAGTCTCAAGTTTCTTCATTAGCGTTAAAAACTATGTTGATGGGGGTACCACTGTCAAATATTATCGGCAAAAGTACGTTGTACACACTGATATTAACATAAATACATTTGGCATGATTATTGCGTCAATGTTCATAATAACGTCAAGAGTACCTGCTTGACTCATCTAATCCATTAAGGCGTTATTTGCCTGTAGTTGCGGAGGCGTAGCAAACTTTTTTCTATAATATTATCAGATGTTTGAATGACAAGACATTATTCCATTTTAATTAAGCCATTAACTGGATCTTGAAAGTATGGCGGAAGTAAAATACCCCTTTTTCACTCTGCCAGAGCTTTTCCTATCTCAAAGTCTTTAGTTGATTACAAATGATGAACTTAATTTCATTTTTAGAAAGCTTGGTATTAAGGATGCCAAAAGTAAGGGTACAGCGATGGAGATAATTTACTATCTTAGTAGTGGTATATTAAATTCAACACGGGCAGTATAGCCCAATACAATTCCTTGTGAGGCTCACAGATGTGGGAGAAAGTGATCTGAGCATCTTAATGGCTTGTAACCTGGGGTCCAATACAATACTTGAGACTCAAAAATAAAAGCGATCAGAAAAGGCCAAAACTTCTTTGCTGGCTTTAAAATTAATAGACAGGAATGCAGTTTCCGTCCTATCATCAGTTTCAACCCACAAAACTTATCAATAATAAAGCATTTGGTGTTAGGATAAATATGCCAACTACAGTTATTTTTAGCAAAACTAACCCTGATTGTTGGGGTCCAGTAAATTAATCAACATGGCTAATTTGGCCTGGTCATTAGCGTTCACCATGGTGATTTTGAATAGCCATATGAAGGTATGGATATTTCTATGCTTTAAGTTTAAGAGGTTATTAAAGTTACTTAATTACGCTGGGATAAATCCACATAGCATTCAATATTGGCCACTTGAGGGGTTGGACTAACAGAAGTGGTGGCCATTGTGGCAGGGCAGCAGTAGCCATGTCATGGTCACATGACATCATAGTGGGGACTAACCCCAAAGATAAGGCTGGGCGCCAGGAGGCCCAAAGGTGAAGTTACAGGGCCTCCAGGACCTGAGACATATACCCTAGACCAACGCTGGTATGGGCAAAATATGCCCAGGTTGGTCCTAGTGGGGTGCTGAGTGCCAGCCCCATACTTTGGCCAGGCGTTGAAACGAATAGTTTATGTTATGAATGCAAACAGTTCAGTTCAGTTAGTTGAGGAACAGGTTTCTGAACTAAGGTTCTGTTTACACAATCGCACATTTGGGTCAAATCCAACTTCAATCAGTAACATGAGTGAAGTCAGTTTTGGTGTATTCTACCAATCAGGATGGTAGTGTGTGCTATTGGTGGGTAAGTACTTGGCCCACTCCCGCAAACCCCATATTCCCCCATCAATGCTTAAATATGTTTTCCCTGACAACATTCCTTGTTGGTCAACTTCCCAAAATAAACCTTTTCCCAGTTTTACCGTTTTAATTTGTTTATCTAACTTTCCTGTGCGTAAACTCCTTCAAGAGGTCTCATGCTTTATTAACCATGCCATTATAAACACAATCTGATTCTCACCTTTGCACACACCACACTCAGCTCCAGGTACTTCCAACCTGGGTCATTTACCCCTTCTCTCCATGCACACCGCTATCCTTTTGGCTGGTTAATTCTAGCATTTCTTTGTTTAAGCTGTTATTTCTCCAGCACCCTCTGCTGGGCACTAGCAGCTGTATTATTAACGGCTAGTTTCCTTGCGTTGGCTCTGTGCACTGTGCACCACCACTCTGGAAACAGGAGAGTTATAGACACTCTCCTTACACCATGCTAGAAATAGTGGCAGGTAGAGTCATGGTAATCAATACATTAGGCAAGTTAGTCACAAATGCTTCCATATGGTCATCAGAATTAAAGTCTGATGCATTGTCTTGACTATGCCCTTGCCTACACAAGTGGCGTTTTTAATGTCTTTCCAGTGTTGCTTTACTATACTAGCAAAGTGGTGCCATCCTGCCATATATCTTGGTCATCCTAAACAAATGAGAATCTAAATCGTGGATTTATTGCTTTCAGGATTGAACCAGGATCTGTAAATTTTTCAGCTTCCAACATGAATCTGTAATAGTAACTGATCCCTCTATTGGTAGAGCCAGACCACTAAGGTGGTACAGGGTCTTAGGAATCTCTTCATCAATTTGAATTGTGTCAGAAAGTAGGCCCATGAGACTAGCATTTGATGAGCCATTGTAATCAAATTCCACATACAAAACACATGGCGGTTTACCCTAACAATTGTTGTCAGAGTATGGCATTTTGAGTTGTAAAAACAGAAGACTTGGTACCAAAAGTGGCCTCTGTAGTGAACATAAAATGTTGTAATCAGCTCTTAGTCTTAATTTCATAACACAGGTATAAAAAACTTTTTATTAAAATAAGGGAACTATATGATGAAAATGATCTCAAAATAATTTAAAAAACAATTAATCATACAAGGTTTTATTTTAGCAACTGTAATCTTCTAGGTATAAGGAAAGATCTCTCTCCTAATTGCCACTCCCATCATAACAGACTACATGAAGAATACCAGGCAGTGCATAAGTATTCTGAAAATGTGGTTGAATTCTTTGGACTATAATTCAGGGGAATAGACCCTTAGTGATTGTTTTTATGCTGTCAGGGGGCAAAAGAGAGGATATAATAATAAAAGGAGATTTTATTACTGCCAGAAAGCTTAGTAAATTTATAACAAGTGATAAGTGGGATATTGTTAGTGGGATAGGAAGATTTTAAAACTTGACACCTGTCCTGGTCAAAACCAGTTAAAGATGATAGTAAATTAATCCTATTGATTGTAGTTACATATAAAAACTTGGTTGCAGAAGCAATATAATCTGACGTAACCTAATCCAGTGGATTGATATCAGCATTGAGATGATCCATTGTAACTAATTTGACAGATTGACATCGGCATCAAGGACTGAGGAATCAGAACCTTGTTATAAAATAAAGATAAAAATAGAGGATAAAAAATCATGGTTGTTCAGACCAATTCACAATACCTCAAGCTATTGATTATTACCCCATTTTGTTTACCATGGCACGCCATTTGGAGTGGATGCCAAACAAAAAAGTCCCTAAACCTCTCTTCCCATAAGATATAGCTTCCTAGGCAGATAGCTAAGATGTCATATTGGAAATTTTAGAAACCCAATAATCCCTGTATTTGGCACATTGTAAAAGATGCATGGATGTCCTCCCTTTTTGACCAACTTTGAAAAGGAGAAGATTATCAATTTAAATTGTATGTTTGTTTTTTTCTATGTTTGTTTGCGCATAACTCTGAAAATACTGGACCAATTTGGATAATCATCTTTAAAAATAGAGGATGCTCCAACTTAGTCCCATTTTACTTTTGTAAGTATTAATCAAGTATCTGTGATGGATGGGGTCCCTGAACACTGCCACAAAGCAGTTAGGCAAGAGTGCCCAGATAAATGCCCACAGGCAGGATAATCCTGCTGTGAAAATGTCCCTAATCTGACTATGTGGGAAGCACTTTACTATGAAAGTCAGTGCCACAGTCAGTATTATACTGGCGCCAAGAAAGAGGGTCTGTCCTCCTGAGAGCGCATAGAGACTCTATAGCCCTGTCAAAGTCTGAGATGTGGTCCATGCAGTTTCCCTTACAGAATTAATACAAAGATTTTGATTTTTAAAAATTATTGTGCGATTTTCTTAAGTTCTGTTATAAATTATAAGATGTCACGCTTTTCAACTTTGCCAGCTCAGATTTATACTGAGCTTAGGGAGAAGAGTGGGGCTTTTCTCCCTGGAGCCCACAGGCATCTTCTTGACAACAGGCATAACCTGAGGATCCCGACCCCCATTTTTTTGAGACCTGTTCCAGAACTAGGACCAGGTACCCTCATGGTTGCGGGAAAATTTCCAATTTATTAATTAGCTTTGGGTGTTCTCAAAACCTGAGCCCTTCTATTTCATATTCCTAAATATTATATTTGTCAAAGGGGGTTTTGGGAGCCTCTGTTTCACCCAATAGCCATTTCTGAGAGGCTTGTCCAGCCTCAACTGAGGTAGCGGGATCCCGTTGGACAGAGCACAATTTTATGAGGGGTTTTTTTTCTTGTCCCTTTTTGGTAAAATTTTTGGGGTTGGGGCATCGGTTGGCCAAATCCCTTTTCAACGATTTTCATACTTGTTGACACATTTGGGGACATTGGACTTGGCTGCACCTGGTTGGCTGGAACTTCATTTCCCAAGGGGATCCCCCCATCGCCACATTTAATAATATTGTATTTGGCAGCATCTGGTTCCAAAACCCCCTTTACAAGGTTTTCTTCCTTGCCCAAACCCCCAATTTTTTTTAAATTCAATTTTGAGGCATCTGATTTGTCAGATTGCCCCTAAAATTTTAACAATTGGCCCCCCTTTCCTTGATCATCACACTAGGGAAATTGACAATTGGCAGTCAAAGCCCTTTCCATTTTAGTATCTGCCCCTTAATCTATTAAGTATATCAAAAATGGGCTTGAAGCGATGGATACTTGTGGGGCTAATACAACTACTTATAAATTGATTATGGGAAGGGGAAACAATAGCTTTGAAGCACTTTCAATATATGTCCTAGGCTGGGGGGGATTTAAAAACCCGGCAGTATGGTTCGTGGGACAAGCTTAAATCATTTAAAAATGGATT
>JAKSZP010005966.1:0-39404 GCA_022478985.1 Massospora cicadina | reverse complement strand
AAAATGTGTGCTTATCTGCATCGAGGATCTCTTCTAACCTACCTGACTATAACAAGAGTTTTGTAATGCGCCCACCTCCTTCCAGCGAGCAATGGACCACATCTTACAGGATCTATAACTTAGCTGTATTATTATATCTAGATAAATTGCCATCTTCTCCTGCACCTTCCATGAACACCTTTCTCAAGGGAGTTATCCAACGGTTGCAGGTCTCTCACATTAAGTTGAAGCCCTTTAAAATGTATTTTCCCAAAAGAATTGAACTTCCTGGTCCAATACATCTCCTAAGATGAAAAACCAGCTTCTTAAAGATAAGGATAAGGCGATATCCAAGATGCGTTCTACCAAAACCCTTCGTGATATTTAAGTATTTTTGGGCATGATGGGGTACTACCATCAGTTTATCCCCAAATTCGCTAAGCTCAGTGAGCCCTCATACGACTCTTAACTAAAAACACTCCTTTTATTTGGGTAGTAGAACAACAAGCTGCTTTTGAAATGCTAAAAAAGATGCTGCAGAAAAGGCCAATACTGCGCCACCCTGATTATAGTAATAACCCTTTATACTGTTTACTGATGCTTCTGATTATGCATTTGGATCTATCTTGGATCAACTGGATGAGCGCGGTTTGATCACCCCATTTCATATTTAAGCAAGATTCTCTCTAAGGAAGAGTGCAACTATAACATCACAGAGAAGGAATGCCTGGCCGTCTTGCTTGTCATTAAGAATTAATTCCTTTTTTATATATCTTTGTTTGAAGTGAATACTAAAAACGCCTCCTTAAAGTGGTTACAAATCATGAAGGATCCCACTGGGCGGTTGGCACGCTGGGCTTTAAAGCTCCAGAACTATGATATGACTATTGTACACTGAGCTGGGATGAGCCACATGAATGTCAATGGGTTGACTCAGCTGCCAATCCTTCACTTAGATAATAGTGAAGCAGAGTGGTTAAATGATCTTTTCATGACCCCTGATGCTTGGGAGGATGAGGACGAACCAGTCCAGAAGATGCTAGCGTGACATTTCCATAACATGAAGGTGAATATTGGGCATCTATACAAGAAAATGGGTGTTAATTGGCTACCCTACCTCTGACCATCTGAGCGATTACCTGTCATTATGGAGTTCCATACCCTCCTAGCTCATAGCAGAATACGGAAAACCTATGAATGGCTAAAAGAACGCTACTATTGGGAGGGAATTATGGAGACCATAGTTGAAGTCTTAAATGCTTGTCTAACATGTAAAAAGCAAGCCAGCTTCAAAACTATGTACTAATCTAACCTACCACTCTGCAACAGCCCTTCCACTCAATAAGCCTATATGTGGATGGCCTCTACCCCAAACTACAGCTGGAAATCAATACATCTTGGTAGGGATTGATCAATTTAAAAATGGGTTAAAGATGTGGCTCTTCCAGCTCAGACAGCCAAAGCCACTGCCACTTTCCTCCATCAGTATATCCTTACTTGAAACGGTTTTCCTCAAGCTTTGCTCTGTTATAATGGTAAAAACTTCACCTCCCGAGTGGTGAAGATTCTCATGACTTCCATGGCACAACAGCTCTTTTCTGCCCCCTTTAATCCTTCAGATAATGGTACCGTGGAAAGGGCCAATGGGACCCTGGTTTCTATATTATGAAAAATGGCCACTTCCGACCCCCTTCACTGGGATCTGTACTTACCAAGTGCTCACATGGCCTACCATATCAGTTACCACTGATTTCTTAAAATGTCTCCTTTCTGTGTGTTGTATGAATGAGAACCTGTAGTCTGGCATTATTAGCCAAAGATACTTTCACTGATAGGACTGACCCTGAGCAAGCCATGAAGAAGCTGGCTCAGCACATCATTCAGTTACAATCTGAGGCGATGCCCAACTTTGCAAAGATTGTCATAAAAGAGGGTCAAGCTGCAAATGAGCAGTGGGCACCACTTCCTTTCTTCCAAATGTCAGACTTGGTTCTCTATTATCACAATTTTACCACCCCTAGAAGGGAGAAACTTGGTCCTATTTGGGAAAGCTCTTTGGTTGTTACTTACATGCGAGGCGAGGAGTAAACCCATCGTATCCCTTGATCTCAGAGTTAATATTAATCATGTTTATGGCAAATTCCTATGGCCCTATTCCCCCAACATTCTTGAGGGGGTGATGTCAGACAATTGCCCTCCTGGATAAATGATAAGAATGTTGTGGGTCAAATTCAGCTGTGAAAAGGAAATGTCGGACATTTACTAGTCTGTGATAATACTAATGATTTTAGTGAATGAAGGAAATCGGCCATAAGACCCTGGCTAATTATTGGTGGAACCCTGCAAATCAGAGTAAACTAGTTTGAATACCTTGTGGGCAATTAATAATAATAATTACTGCTGGATTACTCTACCTTGGCGGCTGTGAGGAGAGTGTCTATAACTCTTCTGTTCCCTGCGTGGTAGTGCATGGTGCTCAAGGCCAACGCCAGGGAACTAGCCGTTAGGGCCAAAGTCATTAGAGCCAAGCAGAGGGTGCTGGAGCAATAACAGCTTAGGTATAGAATGGCGAGTTTTATGATTAAAACCCCATTAAAATCAATGCAGTGCACATATCAAAAGGGGCTAAACGACCCAGGTTGGAGGGAACCTGGGCGAACAAACATTGTATGAGGTAAGAGATGAAAAGTACTTGAAATGGCAAGAGAAATGGAGTGCAAGACCTCCTCAAAAAGGTTCATGCACAGGAGCGTTTGGAATATCATAAAATTGAAGAATAATGTAAATGGGGGAAGGCTTATTGGGGAAGTCAACCAAAAAGGAACGTTGGTCAGGGAAAACGTATTTAAGCTTGAGCGGGGAAATATGGGTATGTTGCAGTGGGCCCAAGCACCAACTCACCAATAGGGCAACACTGCCATCCGAGTTGGTTGAATAGGCCAAAACTGACTTCACTTAAGTGATCAATTGAAGTTGTTTTCGACTTAAGCGCGTTAAATCAAAAATGGAATGGGTTTCAAAACCCCACTCCTTAACTAACTGAATTGAACCGTCTGCAATCATTCAGTAGATCATTCATTTTAGTGCCTGGCTCGATGTCAGGGTCTGGCATTTGGCACACCACTAGTCCCAACCTGGGCATATTTTACCCGAGCCCAGCATTGATCTAGTGTGTGCCTCAGGTCAGGAAGGGCCTGCAGCTTCATCCTCTGGGCCTCCTGGCACCCAGACTTGTCTTTGGGGTTGGTCCCCACTATTATGTCATATGCATATGACATTACCCTCTCCTCCAGATGAGGCTCAACCCTTCCTCCCGGGGCTTGCACCAGGGAAAAGTTCTTGTGGCAGGTGCCAACTTCATGGCGGCGACGGTCAATTTAGGCTGGGATCCAGCAGCCTGGGGAAAACTATGGTGGAAGGCGTCAATCAGATCTTGGGCATGCACATAGTCGCATGCTGGAACCAACTGTTCTCTGCAGCGTCAAAGCTCTTCCAGGATACCAGGTACTCAAGTCTTCTTTTAATGCGGTCTGAGGCAACTATTTCTTACACACCCACTCTGGAGCTCCATCCACGAGATAGGCCTCAGGAGTCTCTGGTGGGGGCCTTTGAACAACGTCAGTTTGCTCTCATGAAATACAGAGAAGATCTGGAATGAGGGGGGGAGATCTAGCTGGTATGAGGCATGGCCCACCTTTCTAACAACGCGGCAAGTTCCAATCCTCATAGGGCCCAGCTTCTTGCAAGGCTGCTTGATAGAGATGTTATGTACATCAAGCATCACGAGATCCCCTTCCTTGTATGCTGGACCTACTTGGCGCTTCCCATCAGCATTCTCCTTATAAACCTGAATAGCCGCCTCCATGCTTGTGGAAACCCCCTGGTGGACCTTCTTGATTGTCTTGGCAAAGTCCACCACCGCTTCAACCTTTGACCCACAGCTGGGCTCCATGTTAAAGGTGGGGTTAAAACCATGGCTGGCGAAAAATGGGGAACAGCCGATTGAAGAGTGCAAGGTATTGTTGTAGCTAAACTGGGCTATGAGAAGGTGAGAAGCCCAATCTGAATGATCTGCAGCGGTGTAACACCGCAGAGACTGTTCCAAGCACTGGTTCACACGTTCAGTCTGCCCATCTGATTGGGGATAATAGGAAGTTGAACGGCAAGGGCGAATCTGAAGAGTCTTACACAGCTCTTCCCAAAAAACGGAGGTAAACTGTGGGCCCCAAACAATGATAAATTTCTTGGGGAACCCCATGTAGCGCAAACACATGGGCAACATAAAAGACTAGCCATCTCAGCTGCGGTTATGGTGGTTCTGCAAGAAATAAAGTGGAAAAGCTTCGTGAACAGGTCCACCACTACCATGATGGCATCATAACCATCTGAGACTGGTAATATCACAATGAAATCAACTGAGATGGAAGTCCAGTGCCCATCAGCCTTTTGGACTGGTACCAACAACCATGCTAAAGGTTGACGATTGGGTTTCATATGGTTGCATACCAGGCACTACTTACAATACCGGCCCACCTGAGCAGGCAGGCCCTTCCAATTGTATATGTGACATATAAACTCTAAGTTCTTTGCTTTCCCTGGATAACTAACAGTGATTCCATCATGATGGTACCAAATAATTTCCAGGCGCAGTGGTCCAGCAGGTACCCAAAGGCGTCCCTGGAACGAAAACATCTCATTCTTTACATGATAGTCCCTGGATAGATCCTCTTGATTTAAAGCACTCTTTGAAAGTACCATGGCATATTTGCCTGACAGCAGCTGAGAGAGGACAACCTTTCTGAACATACCATATTCCTCCGCATTATCCAGAGGTGCAAGCGCTGGACCGTTAGCCAGGGGAGAGGGAAGTAGTGACAGAATTTTACTTGGAGGGCTTATAACCTGGGTGTTGTGCACTTCTACCTCCTTGAGGTCAGGGGCTAAAGAAAGGTTGCAGCTCAAAGCATCCGCCAAACCATTATCCTTGCCCTTGGTGAACTCATATGTGAATGCAAATTGGGCAAGGTCTCATGCCAATGGGTCTGCCGTGGGTTAGGACATGAGGAACGCGGTAGTACAGCAAGGCACGGTGGTCTGTAAGTACACGGAATGGTTAGGTAGAGCCATGCAAGTGGAGACGCCAATATTTCAGCGCCTCCACCACTGCTAGTAACTCCTTGTTGTAAACGGCGTAATCTAGCTCTGTCAAAGACATTTTTCTAGAAAAATATCCCACCGGATGCTCTGTCCCATCTTCGCCTACTTGTAACAAGGTGGCCGCAATGGCTAAATTGGAGGCATCAGTAAAAACAATGAACTCCTTTGAAGGGTTGACATGGCGAAGAACAGTAATGGACAACAAGGTGCACTTCACTGCTTGGAAAGCATCCTCCAAAATGGGGGACCACTGAAGCAACTTGGCACCGATAGCCTTGTATAGGGGAGCTGTCACCTCAGATAGATTGGGAGTGAACTTCTTGAGGAAAGTACACATCCCCAAAAGCTCCTCAATTCTTTGACCGAGGTGGTGGTAGCCACTCAAGAATTGCCTTCTTCTTGCTTGAGTTATCATGTGTCCCAAAACATGACGTTGCCCAGAAACGCGACTTGGGATTTAAAGAACTCGCAATTTGATATCTTCAACGTAAGGCCGGCTGCCTTTAACCGCCCCACCACTTGCTGAAGGTGGACTGCATGTGACTCCTGATCAGGGGAAAACACCTGGATATCATCCATGTAGGCAACCGCGCATACCCCTAACAGTTCCTCCAACACTGCATCAATGCGGCATTGAAAGATAGCAGGGGCATTCTTAAGCCCGAAGGGCATGACCCAAAACTGGAATATTCATTTTCTGGTGCGAAAGGCAGTTAACCACACTTGGCCCTTCTTTATCCAGATCTGATTAAACGCATTGAGGAAATCCAGCTTGGAGAAGACCTTCGCCTTCTATACATAACGCAATCTGTGAATCCAAAAGGATGGGATGGAGGTCTGGTACAGTGACATTGTAAAGGTTCCCATAGTCCACACACGGGCGTAAAGTACCATCAGACTTCTCCACAAAGAGTAGAGGGGAGCATATTGGGGAGGTACGCTGAAAAATCGCACCTTAGGCCAACTGTTTTTTCACCCACACATCCAAAACCTCTTCCTCCCGGACAGTTAATGGGTAAATAGGGGAAGAGATACGCACCAGATCCACTGTGAGCTTAAAGTCACAATCAAACTCGGAGTGCTCAGGGAGTGCGTTGTCAGATGCTGCATCAAAAGAGGATTCCAAACCCTCCAAGCAAGAAGGTATAGGTTTTTTTACTGAGGGCTTCTGCATTGATGAAAGGCGACAAGGGAGACGGTGGGGCCAGTGGGGCAAATTTCCCTGGGCGTTCTCTTTCTGACAAAGGCACAACAATGTGCGACCATTCCTCATGGTGAGGGACAGGGTATTCTCCTTCAGGTTAGTTCTAACGTCAAACTTCCGCCATTACTCCACATCCAAAATGATAGGGAACAGGAGGTTTTTTGATTGCACTGAAGTGATCAGACAAGTGGTACTTGCCAACCTGATAGTCCACTACCCCAATGATCATCAGAGTGGGAATACCTTGGGACGCCCCTCCCCTAACCACATCACCTGGCAAGTAACTCAGTCCAACGTAGTCAGCTAAGTACTGGTCCATAAAGTTTCCAGAGCGCCAGTATCCACCAAAATAGTAGTGGTGAGCTTCCCTAACGAAGAGGAGAGGGTAGCAGTCAGTAGAAGATACCTGAGATGGTTTTTATTTATGGTAGACAATTATAATGACAAAACCTCACCAAACATTTTTTCCTCTGGCTCCAGCACGCCATTATAATCTGTTTTAGAATCAAAAAAGGGGGATTGATAGTTGACCACTCTTAATACTGAGGCCACATACCCCACCATGCCTTCTGCAGGTGCATATACTTTATCATATTTTAAACGAAGTTTTTTCTCCACTTCCTGAGTGCGCCGGATCATGGTAGAGGTCAACCGTGGGTTCTTAGGGGTAATCTGATATACCAGAATAGGATCCTCATCCAGGCCATATGGACTAATAAACGGTTCAGAGATAGAGGCCAGGTTTCCATTATAAAAACATTTTTAGATGCAAACAACCCTATCCCTGGAACTGCAATGGAATGGCTGATGTTATCCAAGGCCAACACCCCCAGGCTCATCTGTGATGATTCCACTGACATTGTCTGAACGTGCTGGCGAGGGAAAATTTGTTTATCAGAATGGATATTGATTAATTTGGCGGAAAGTCAGGGAATCACAACTTTTGGACATCAGAGAATCCAAATCTACCAGGTACGAACACAAAGGGTGGATACTTTCCAGTTAGAGGCAACCCTCATAGTGCTGAGTTGCTCCAACCTTCATAAAAATAAAGAAACAGCGGTGCGGCAAATGACAGCTAAAGCCCACAGCCAGCGCCCACTGTTTCCATTTTGGAAAAATCCCACACGGAAAAAGTTCATGCACATAAAGAAAATCGGTTGGTCAACTAATGTAAGGAGATTGTCTATAACTCTCCTGTTCCCAGCGTGGTAGTGCATGGTGTAAAGGCCAACGCCAGGGAACTAGCCGTTAGGGTTAAAGTCATTAGAGCCCAGAAGAGATTGCTGGAGCAATAACAGCTTAGGCATAGAATAGCGAGTCTTATGATAAAAACCCCATTAAAATTGACGTGGTGCACATATTGAAAGGGGCTAAATGACCCAGGTTGGAGGGAACCTGGGCGAACAAATGGTGCATGAGGTGAGAGATGCAAAGCACTTGCAATGGCAAGGGAAATGGAGTGCAAGACCTCCTCAAAGAGGTTCGCGCACAGGAGCGTTCAGAATATCTTAAAATTGAAAAATAACATAAGCAGGGAAAGGTTATTGGGGAAGTTGACCAACAAGGAATGTTGGCTGGGAAAACATATTTAATCTCGAATGGGGAA
This sequence comes from Massospora cicadina, assembly GCA_022478985.1. Taxonomy (NCBI): domain Eukaryota; kingdom Fungi; phylum Entomophthoromycota; class Entomophthoromycetes; order Entomophthorales; family Entomophthoraceae; genus Massospora; species Massospora cicadina. Next base: position 31,455 of record JAKSZP010005966.1, on the reverse strand, counting down.
ATAGGGTATGCTGCAGTGGGCCCAAGCACTGACTCACCAACAGGGCAACACTGCCATCCGAGTTGGTTGAATAGACCAAGACTGACTTCACTATTGTGATCAATTGAAGTTGGAATTGACCCAAGCGCGTTATTTCAAAAATGGAACAGGTTACAAAACCCCGCTCCTTGACCAACTGAATTGAACCGTCTGCAATCATTTAGTAGATCATTCATTTTAACGCCTGGCTCAACGTCAGGGCTGGGCGTTTGGCACACCACTAGTCCCAACCTGGGCATATATTGCCCGAACCCAGCATTAGTATAAGGTGTGCCTCAGGTCAGGAAGGGCCTGCAGCTTCACCCTCTGGGCCTCCTAGCACCCAGCCTTGTCTTTGGGTTTGGCCCCACTATTATGTCATGTGCACATGACAGCGGCGGACTCTGGGGCGTCCATCAGATGGATCTCCCCTGCCCCAACCTATCCCATTCAAGATTCTATCAAGGGACCACACCCTTTTATAGGCGTGGCTTGGGACTTTAAGGTGCAAAATATTTTACAAAAGGGGATTGGTTTCATTATATTAAGTTTTACCCACAGAAACGTCTTACCCCAATAAATTTCACATTCATAATTTAGCCTAAGTGAAGTGAGTTGTCTGAGCTTCAATAGGGTAAATTTGAATATTTTATTTTTTTGGGATGTAACAAGCCATTATTACTTGCATTGAATTCCCGCAACCCTCAATTCAGTTTAAATACAGATTGGTCATATATTGGAAAGTGACGTACTTACCTTATCCCAGGTGGCGCCTATTAAACTTATAAAACCCATATTTTCCTAATTTTTTAAGTTTACATCTTTTTATTATTGTTGTGGTATAAAACCCCATTGTTGGATTTTGAGGGAATAAGCACCAAGCGAGCATCTGTTACACCCAAAATCCAACAGCCAATGAGCTCTGAACCCTCTGCCTAATTTCCAAGTATCTAGTATGGTACTATAATACCATAACCGCAATATAACTATAAGAGGTAATTTGGATCAATTTGGGAGAGTCTTTAAAAACATCACTTAAAAGAACTGAAATTAGTTCAGAATCAAATTTTTAGCCACAGGTATTACCATTAATTGCTTACATGGCCATTTTCTATGGCCCTAAAATTCTGTCAACATGCTTGAGGGGGGTGATGTCAGACATTTGTTTTACAGCTGAAAAATAAGAATGTTTTGGGTTGAATTCAGCTGAAAAGGGGAAATGTCAGGCATTTACATGTTTGTAATACTAAGGTAAAAGATTTTCATTATAATAATGATAGTAAAAGCCAAAAGCCCCTGGCCAATTCTTAGTGGATCCCCACCATTTGAGGTAACATGATTTTGGATTCTTATCAGGAAATAACCATGAGATCAAGCAGTTGGAATTCTCAAACCATGTGGCAGACCCTGGGGCATCTATTGGGTGGTACTCCCCCAGCCACAACTATGCCCTTAAAGCACCTACATGAGGAACACCCCTTTGTAGGCGAGGTGGGGGTCCCCAAAGGCTTATGAGCTTTCATGAATGTGTATTGGCTAAAATTCTCCAAGTCATTACCTCACAGGTACATACTATCCAATAATGCTTCCCCAACCTTCATTCAGCCTAAATGAAGCAAGTAATCTGAGCTTCAATAGGTTATATTTCCATATTTTTTAATTTAGATGGCAACATGCCATTCTAGATTTTATCCTTGAATTCCCTAAGACCCGCGAGACAGTTAAATAATGACTGATCGTATATTTAAAGGGATCGTTTTTCTCCTTTTTACCCAGCACTACTAATATAACATTATAAAACCCAAGTTTTTATTGGTATTTAATTTTTATATTTTAAAAAAAATTTTGTGAGATCCAGTGGAGTAAGCACCAGTGGGCACAAAAGAGCTGGATTCCTACAAACAATAAGCGTCTTCAGACTTGTTCCTCCCTGTCACATTTTGCCAAAATGCAGAGAAATGAGTCGCTGTGGCAGTTCTGAAGTTGGAGTCAGGGTAGGGTTTAATGTTCCAACTAAATATCGCATTGGTTGGCAATTAATCACACCGTTAGCAAATGCAGTGGGGATGGAGTTGAGATCAAGGGGTGAGGGATTCACATGCTAGCTACTTACTTTTCATCAATAATTGATTAACAGTTGTAAGCCCTATTTAAAACTATATATATATTCTACTATAGGTACGTTCATAGACAAAAGAACTTCACGTGTATTTTGTTGAAAATGTGCCCTTATTCCAAATTTTCTGGCTGTAATTATTAGTACACTCTCTTCTATTTCCTGAAAGGGGCAACCTATGCATTATTAAGCTTTAATTTTCCCAAAACCATGTTTGCCATGGATCAGTACTTCTTCACCTACCTCAAAGTGTTGAAGCTCAGAGTTACAATGTAAATACGCAAAATGGTTTTATATTCTTTTTTAATAGATACTAAAAGTCTTGGCTTGTAACTTGAATAACGTGAAAGTCAGATCTAATAAGTAATGATTGGATCCAGGCCAGAGGTGTATTCCACGCAAGAGTATAGAATAGGCAGAAGCGTGATGTGTATCCCATATAGTAAACAAACTAACTTTTCCATGTGAAAAATGCTAGAAATAAAGTATACAAGTATAATGGTGGGTAGGAGTGTGCTCAAATCTCAAGGATGTATGCCACACGTTTTTGAGCATATCTATTGGGTGGCATTGCCACTCAACTATTATTTGTCTCAATAGGATAAGGAGTCAAAACTGTCTGCAAATTACTATCAGTTTGTTAATCTTAGGGATGGTATGTAAGGCAAAGTTGGTGCCATTGTCTGTGAGAATGAACTGGGGGCAACAATGTTGATAGCATATTCTTATATGACTACATTCTGCGGTCAAGTTGGCCAGGTGTTTGATGGATCGCTCCCCCATCCATAATTCAGATCTATGGCCATGATGATTTACTTAGTGCATTTTTCTCTGGTGGCCAAGAGGCTGATGAAGTTTATAAATATTGCATACCAAGTAAAGCAATGAGCCTCTAGCTGGTACAACGTCATTTTTGTATAATGGATCTTTCATTTAAATCTGGTGGCATCATAAGATTGTTTTTATGTCATTGATGTTCATTATTTTATAAAATTTGTAAGCCTTCAGAAACTGCAAGGTCTTTCATAGCCCTCCATGCCTAACTGCTTTGTGTTCACTGATGAGAATATTTTGGTTTTTTTAAATAGGTGTAAAAAGCTAAACAATCCCATAAACTTTTTTTAATATATTGCTATTATTCCAGAAGAATTTGGCCCGCATCTCATCCAAGGATCATACCAATTTCAGAAATTATTAGAGTATCTACACTGATCATCTTCATTTAGTTGAGGTCCAATAAGATTTTTGTTTTGGCGACAGTCAGTAGTAACAAGTGATATTCTCTATTCTTGAGTCTTTCCATAGGCCTCTGCAGAGTTTCTAAGTTGAAGGCTTTCAGCATGAATGCACAGAGCGCTAACCATAGTCTAGTCACAAAGGTTATGTTTGTCCTGGGGGCCAGCCCCTGCAACTGGATAGGGAGCAACACCCCTTTCGGACAAAAAGGGGTCCAAAGGCCCAAGTGGACCCCCTATTGCAGTTGAGCAACTTGGCGCATGCGGTAGATGAGCTCTGGGTGATTGCCCTTCCACCTAAAGACAACCAGGTTTCTCCCCTCCCCCTCCTCAACCCTGGTAAGACTAATAGAGAGGGTCTTCCAGGAGAGTATGCAAGCCAAGGGCCATGGGCAAGCTCCTGGGACCCCTCACTCACCAGGAAAATCATGTTAAAATTTAGAGGAAATAGCCAGTACTAATGTTGGAGCCCGGTCTGCAAATTCCAGGCAGGAGGAGCCAGTCCAGACTGGTCAGGGCTGGAAATCATATCGGTGCACAGTTTGGGTTTCAAACCAGGTTGCAGGTGACTTGGACCAGTTGCCCCTACTCCCCAGGACAGATCTGGGAAGTTCAGATTGCGCAAATAGTCATATTGAGAGTTCAGACCAGGTTGCAAATGACCCAGCACAGTGGCCACAGCCCCCAGGACAAATTTGGGAAATCTGAACCATGTGAACAGGCTGACTCGGATGGTCAGGGCCCAGATCAGAACCATTGACCTGGTTTGGCCCCAAAAATTTGGAAAAATCTGCAAAAGTTCTTTTGATTTTTGCCAAGATTTTAGACATCCCCCACCCTCCTCCCCACCAGCCAACTAAATCCCATCGCTGATCCCCAATCAACCAATCCCTTGGCACCTCCACTATGTGATTCTCCCCATACTTAAGGCAACTGCCCTGTCAAAAAACATTTGTCAGTTCATTCTTTAATCTTCTTACGCTTTGCACTAAATAAAACTCAAATACCCCAGACACCTTGACACGGCCTCCATCTGTTTACTGTTTTTCCAAAATTCTTCCAATTGATCTGGTGAAGTGTGCTGTTATCCAGATAATCATCCTGATGTTCACCAACTGGGTCATCTGGTCGCTTGACCCCACCATGTGGCGGCGGATTGTATCCACCATAAACTATCTTGCCCCCAACGACAAAGTTGCTTCTCCATCCATTTTCATGTATCCATCTAATGTAAATCCATCCATTCGCTCCTACGCTGGGATCTCTGAGACTGCTCCCCTGTTGGAGAAGCGCCAGGGCGCCCCTGCCCTGGTGCTCGCGAACTTGGCCCCCATACTTGGCTCGTCCGCCATTGGCCTCACCCACCTGGGGACCCTGGAGCACCCCACCCAAGGGGAGCTTAGCCCTAACGCTCACCGCGGGTCCATTTCCCTCTCCGCCCTAAACCCCTGTTTGCGCAGCGGCCCCTGTGCCACCCCTTGCTGGTGTGCAAACTCACCTGTTTGAAGCTGAAGGCCAGCAACTTTGAACCCTGGAGGAGTAGTCATCCTCCCCACCTCTCCCACCCTTGGAAGTTGCCCCTACAAGACTTGCAGTTGACCCATTGCAACCATCTGGTTTGCCTTGGGGGCCTTTGGTATGTTAATGAACCTTTACTTTCCTCACATCCCCTGTAGGTCTCCCCTACTTCAGGTCACTCAGACCGCTGTGCCCTTGGCATTCTGGGCTCTCCACTGGGTGCTCACACACCCAGACTGGGAGCCTAGTCTAATTCTTATCAGCTGCATTCATGACACTTTATGCAACAAGCAAAACAACGCGTGGTCCATGATTACCTTGAATTTTTCATGCAGAAAAATCCAAAATTTGGTAACAAGTTTAGTTAACCACCAGGTACTCTCAATCCATGATAGTGCATTTACACCCACAGTTAAGTCTTTGACTGCAGAAAGCTACTAGGCTCTCTATGACCTCCTTGTTTGAAGATAGGGAACCACCACTACATCAGATAAAGATGAATCAGTTTTCACGATGAACTCTTTGTTGAAGTTTAAAATTTTAAAATTAGTCCTTGACTAGGGATGTTTTAAAAATGGCAAGGCGCGCACACTGATTAATACAAAAAGGGAAAGTTTTTTATTTTTAGAAAAAATAGTGGTTTGTCATTGCAGCTAAAAACTGGGTATGAACCATCTTGATATCCACCATCTCCATTAGATCCTGCAAGCTTTTTATAATTCAAATGGATTTTTTCAATGGATCAAAATTGGAAGTCAGGAAATAATTTTAGATTCATTAAAAAGCCTAGTTATTACAACTGTTCAATTTTTGAAGTTGCATTTAAAAGTTTTTTTACATTTGCAGTGTTGAGTCAGCAAAACACTTATCAAGGGTCTTTAATTTTTTCTAAAGTGTTTCAAGAGGATGTTTAAGTTGTTAAGATATATCAGGGCACAGGACATCTTGAGGTCTCTGAAAATAATATCCATTGTCCATTCAGAAGTCATCAGGGCAATACCATTACTTGAAAATTCTGGGTATGTTAGTTTAGAATTGTTGGATACCAGTGTATCAGGCATTATAGGAATATTGAACATAATAACCCTTAGAGAGAATCTTCAATTAAGCTTACCCAAGAGTTAAGAAAATCTCATCGATTTACTTTTTAAATAAATCAATTAGTAGAGATATTATCTATTACTTGAAAGGTCTCTCAAGTTTTCTTAAGTCTCAATTCTCCCAGAGATAATATTAGTTAGACAAATTAATGGAACCATAGGACATGAGGCAACAATTTCATTAGGAAACTCACAAGGAAACAAACTGAACAGTGCCCTCAAAAGATATGAATCTGGTATCACTCTAAACATTGACCAAAATAAAACAAATTTACAACAGAAAAGGTTATTCAAAGCGCATTTCTCATAGGTAAAATTTAGGCTCCAGATGCATTCATTAACCAAGGAGCAGTATCTTTTGAAGACCTCTATTCAAATAGCTTCCTCTAGAGTTTATATCGTTTATTTTCTTTTGGATGTTATATTGTTAAGAGATAGTATAAAAACCCTAAAGCTATTTTCTAATAATAACGCTTTTTATTATGAATCTATCTTTGGTTCATTTGCTCTAATAAGTCCCTTCACTTCTTAACATATAACGGATATTATAGAGTTGAGACCGAATCAAGACTTAGCCAAACTACTTAAAAGTATAATAATTGTGAAATATTAGACTCAAACCAAGTATAGACTGTCAGACTTCTTGAGAGTCGCACCATTGAGTCTCTTAAAACAGAAGCCCTACAGGCAGGAGCTCACTACAGGGGAACCTCCATTATATAAAAAGTCTGCATCAACATCTAATTGCAACAAGGAAGACGTCCTTTAGATTTTGTAACCAGATGGGTGCACAGCTGAAAAAATGAAATTGATGACCAAATGAGAGTTTTGCCGTTGAGAAAGTTTAACTTTAAGTAAGTTTTGGACATAAATCAACCTTCAGGTGAGGCTGACGACAATTGATGGAAACTTCCTCCTGACAAATTCTTGTTCCATCCATTATCTCTAATGTTACAAAAGGTATAATCAAATCCAAAACTCTTATAGAGTACAAAGGATTTCATCCAGTCAAGAACAAAGCATAATGTTCACTAAAGTTTAAGGAAGATCTTGCTGATTATAAGGATTACTAACCACATTTAGAGCACATCCTTTCAAAGAATATAAATTTTCTGATGGCTGAGTAAATAAAGTACGTTTTACCCTATCTTGCTAGGTAAATTTTTTTATAAATTTAAAATACTAGTGACAAATCATTCCAATAGGACGCTCACTGAAGCTAATCTGACTGATAATTGTTTAGCCTTTAAAGGAACCAGATATTAAATTCCAGAAAATTCTTAAACTGGTGCTTCTTGCAATGTGTCCTTCTGAGGTTACCAGGTGAAGATGTACCTTCCTGAGATAATTAAATACATAGGAGACAATAAACCTAAAGGGAGTAAAATGTGAGTGTGAATAGGTGGGCCAATCCAACCAGCAAAGAATCCTTTTATAAAAAATGGTAGAAATGCAATTTACCGCGCCAATAATCTTTAGCCTTTTGGCCCTTGATGAAATTAACTACCAGATTAACTAGTCAAAGTAACCACAAACTGTGGATGCACTATTTAATGGATCACTATATACTAGTGGCGAACTAATTGGGAAGTTTTCAGACAGGCTTCACTTGAACTAATGCATCTGTACACCTCTAGCCACCCTCCTAAGCACTGCAGTAGGGGCTTTCCAAATTAAGACATGTCTCCCTCTATTTGTCTATCCTGCTCTTCACCACCAGCTGCAGCTCCTAGATTTTCACCATATATAAAATTAAAGTTGTATTTACGTTAAACTAGATATTTCATTACTAAATCCTTAAATTGTATGAGACTGCATCAAATCTTGAGTGGGAGAATTTGAGGCTATTGTGGACAACAGCAGAGAAATAATGAGCTACAAAACCAACTCATCCAGACTGACAATGGAGTTAGTAGGTTTTTATGCACTAAAAAACCCAACTTAAAGGTGCCTTAGCAAACTTATAAGAACAATTAGAATGAAATGTAGCCAACCTAGCGATTCAGTTAAATAAGCATCAACAATATACTAAGACCCATATTGACAACTTAACTGAGGAGCTTTGACAGCTCAACAATAGGGCCAATGCCTAGTATGCCCTGAACCTACCAATTTTTAAAGGACCCTGAGGCTGAGAGGGCCCCTGAGGTAAAAATGCCGCTATAGGGTAATCTGGAAAACTTTTCTAGTTTTTTTTTCAATTGAGACAAAGATCATGGATCTTGTATCTTGAACTTGGAAAATAAATTTTGGAGATGGCTCATAGTAGCTAGTTGAGCGATAAAAAACATATTTATGTTAATTTAACCTTAGCTGCTGTGGATTTTCTCATATAACCACACTTATCCGGCTTGGCATAGGCTAAGCATTAAATATTTATTTCTTGGGCCATTTCTAATTTAGCTCATGTTTTTAAGTTTGTTCCAATTACCTATCTACAATAAGTTGCTCAGCAATAATCACCAATTAATGATTAATTGCAATACAAAAAGGATGTTAATCCAATGTCAGTTATGGTAATACTTTAATTTGGGGACTTTTACTAACAACGTGGTATTTTGTAAGTTGGCTCCAAAAAGATGGGCTCTTACTGTTAATTGATTGGTTGTAAGGCTGATTAGATAGCTTATTATAATGGCATTTTAGTATGCTATTTTAAATGAAAATCTGTTTTATTCCAGATTCCAAGCAATACTTATTATTGTTGGCTAGGCATGCCAAAATAAACGTTATAGCTACAATTGATAATTTGTACATTTTTTAAAGGACTCTCGCCCTATATCTTTATCCTGATTTTTAATAATGAAACTTTAGAATTGTGAATTGTTTATTTAGTTCACTTCAGGATGAAGTTGATAAAAATTTGTTCATCTTTCTAAATGCCATTTACCCTAAGTGAGGACTTAGTCACTTACTTTCCAGGATTACCAGAGTGAGGTTGAAGGTCATTCAATTTAAGATCTTGGCTGGGCTAGTTGTCTTCATACACCTAGCATCCTATATCTTATCACCCAACATTATCAGTTAATCAAACTTGTGCACTTATAAAATTCAAGATTTTTACATCTGACCTCTCAGATAAAATGGCTATATACAGTAAGCGTGTTTAGTATGGCTTCTCAACAACAAGCCCACCAAGATACTCTGGATGACAAGACCAAACAACTCACCTCTTAGATTCAGGATTTGAAAGCCTATCAACAAGCAACATTGCAGAAAATCACCAACCAAGCCATCAAAAATTAAAAAACACACTAGGTTCTCAGCAATAAATCGGCAATTTCCCTTGTGGACATTTGGAATCATAATTTAAAAAAAAACAATCTCCTCCAGCAACAAATTGACCAATCACATATGACTGAACTTTTTTAGACAGAACATCCATAAATTGGGATAAAATCAACCACAGACTGCATGTTCTATATGAACCAGTCAAGTTCATAGGCCAACCTTTATAGAAAATATTTTCCCAAAATAGATAGTATTTAAACCTTTTTTTCATATATGAGAATTCTATAAAATAACCACATATAGACAGAGAATACAACAAATACAAGTTTATCCTGATTTTAGTGCTCACGAGATAATGATGCCCTAATTAAAGAATGCACTGATTGGGATCAATTAAAGGTAGTCCTCATTAAAAAAATTGGAAGCAACTTAGCTCTGGCTAACCAGAAGCAATATTTTATGCGCCTCTTCTATAAGAAAGGAGAATATTATATTGACTTTGCTAACCAATTTTATTACAAGGTCAGGATTAGCCTCTTGAACTGTGTTACCATGAATGAAACCATGTATGCGGTGATATCCACTTTCTTCTCCAACCACACCACGTGCTTAACTTACTAGTAAATAAGAAGCACAACAAATAAATCCTTGATATCAAGGAGGACTTTTCAGAACTTCTTGAACCTGAAGTACGGCACACCTCACCTAATAAGAGGGCCACAACCCCATATCCACGTTGTTGGAAAACCTGAAGCCCTGACCCAAATGTGACCCCTGTCCCTATTATGGGGTATTACAATCATCAGAAAAGGCAATGTCGGAAGGAGAAGTCAGACAAAGCATAAAAGAGGATTCATCCTAAGGCAAGAGGCTCCCTACGCTGATGATTCTACGCTAAACAACTTTCTTAGAATCATTAACTTCCTGGTTTTTTTATTGTGTCTGCGCCAGATGGGTTTGACATACCCAATACTCTTGTTGTAAATTTAATATTCCATTAGTATTATTCTAACTTGGGTAGACCTTTTGATTTTTCAACAAGTTTATAATGTACAACGCTATATTAAACATTCCTCACTTTGGCTCTAATATTACTCAGGTAGAGAAGTGGTGCATAAAGTAAATTCAATAGCTACATTGACACCAGCTCTCCTGTAAGCATCATCACTTCACACTTAATAAAGTGCATAAATTCACTCCTGATTGTAACATACTTTAAATATATAGAGCAGCAGAACACTCATTCATCTGATACCTTTGCACTTACTCATTGTTACCCATTCAATTTGTATCTCTAGTTGAGTTGACCCTAGTAATAGTCCCAAATAATGATAACTATTATTTACTTATTGGCACACAGTTCCTAGTAAATTTAACATTAGATTAAACATAAAGACTTGTTTATTATAATACTAGGTATTGAGTTCCACTCATCATTGAGAATCTGCATAGAGACAAAGGAGGGAGAAAACCCTAAAATTAACTACTGGAAAACCCCAAGTCCATTAAGTAGCTAGGATCAAATAATGGGATCAAAGGTTAAGCTACCTCCTTCTACTGCAGATGCTCTTGAGAGAATGCCTTTTTCCTTATAAATATGGCTTTCATCCCCCTAAAGCCCCGAATTAAGTTTGAAATGGGGATCCAAGGTACTGACCATTGAATCAATTGTTTAGATTTATGAAGAACTTATTTCATTGATACATGAACCATCTTGCCCGGGCATTCTAGATCTTACATATTGTGATTCTGTTAGAATTCAGGGTTTGTTTTTCTCTCTGGCGCGTTTTACACCTATTTCCAACAATTATGTTCCGGAGAAGTTGGTTCTCTACTGCGGGGAAAAGCAGGGGTTATTGACCACTTTTATAATTAGAAATGGTAAAAAACTAAATAAAAGTGTTTTTATAGGATAATTAGTTGAAATACTAGGGTAAAAAAGCAAACCATTTTATTAAGTCAATGCTAGTATTTAAATGTCAAGGCTCAAAGTTTAGATTGCTTAGTAACGTCCAAAATTATGAGATATTGGGATTCAACCTATCAGATCAGCTGAGACTCGCCTTGCTTCAATGTGAGGGCAGATGTGGAAGTGAAGGCTGGGAATATGAAACCATGAGGCAGGAGTATTATACAATTGACCAATCAGAAGGCTAAAAATATTTTCACCTTGCTGGACCCCTATCTGACTCTATAAAAGGGGCCAGTCTCCATGGGGTAGATTTTACTAAATTAGACATGTCCTGGGGAGGAGTCTCCGATGGACTCCCCTGAATTTGCTGCATAGCGACAAAATTTGACTACCCAAACTTGTGGTATTTGCCCGAGAAGTACTAATATAAAAGATAACTTGATTAGAGAGGTTCCATAAGGAATTAACAGGATCTTTTAAGCGATCATTTCATTATTTATCTTTTAACCACTATTTGTTATACATTGGACTAGTAATTGTTTAACATCACCCCCTTAAAGAGTGTTTGGAGGAGAATAAGGCCGCAAGAATTTGTCAGGAACTCGGTTTATAGTAACTCTGGTAGCAAGGGATTTGATGGAGTACTATTCACCTCGCTTATAAGTAACCACAAAAGAGACTTCCCAAATAGACCTAAGTTTTCTTTTCTGGGGGTGATGCAATTGTGGTAGTAAAGAACCAAATTCCGATACTTGAAATGAAGGAAGAGGGTGCAGAGCTCATTAGTGGCTTGACCCTCTTTCGTGACATTTTGGCCAATTTTTTCATAGCCTCTGATTGTAAATGAATGATGTGCTGAGCCAACTTCTTCATGGCTTGCTCAGGATCAGTCCAATCATCAAAAATATCTTTGGCTAATTTGCTTGCACCCCAGGTTCCCAACTATACAACACACATAAAGGAGAAATTCTTAGGATCCGGTGATAGCTAATATGGTAGGCCATGAGAGCACTTGATAAGTACTGGTTCCAGTGAAGGGGGTATGAAGTGGCCATCTTTTATAAAATAAAGACCAGGGTCCCATTGGCTCGTTCCATAGTACCATTGGTCAAGGGGTTGTAGGGGGCAGAATTGAGCTGTTGCATGCCCATGGAGGTAGAGAGGATCTTCACCACTCTAGAAGTGAAGTTTTTACCATTATCACGATGCAAAACTTGAGGGGCAACCATGTCGAGAAAAGATATACTAATGGAGGAAAGTGGCAGTGGCTTTGGCTGTCTGAGCTGGAAGAGCCACATCTTTAACCCATTTTTAAATTGATCAATCCCTACCAAGATGTATTGATTTCCAGCTGTAGTTTGGGGTAGAGGCCATCCACATATAGGCTTATTGAGTGGAAGGGCTGTTGCAGAGTGGTAGGTTGATATTGATACCTGGTTTTTGAAGCTAGATTTTTTTACATGTCATACAGGCATCCAGGACTTTGATGATGGTCTCCATGATTCCCTCCCAGTAGTAGATTTCTTTTACCCTCTCATAGGTTTTCCGCACTCCACTATGCCCTAGGATGGCATGAGACTCCATAGTGACAGGTAACCAATCAGATGGTCGGAGGTAGGGTAACCAGTTCACCCCTACTTTCTTGTATATCTTCCCATCATCCACCTTAGTGTTAAGGGAGTGTCAATCTAGCAACTTCTAGACGGGTTCATCCTCATCCTCCCAAGCGTCAGAGGTCATTAGGAGGTCATGTAGCTTCTCCGCTTCACTATTATCTAAGTGAAGGATGGGAAGCCAAGTCAGCTTATTGTCATTATGTGACTCATCCTAGCTTGGTACTCAATAGACATATCATAGTGCCGGAGCTTCAAAGCCCAGCGTGCTAACCGCCCAGTGGGATCTTTCATATTCTTTTACCACTTTAAAAAGGCGTGGTCAGTAACTACTTTAAACGAGGTCCCAAATAAGAAAAAGTGCAGATATTAAACAGCGAGCAAGATAGCAAGGCACTCCTTCTCAGTGACGCTATAGTTGCATTCTGCCTTAAAAGCATCTTACTGAAGTATGAAATGGGAGCCTCATTTCATGCTCATTTAGTTGAGCCAAGATAGCTCCATCAGCATAATTAGAGGCATCAGTAAACATAATGAAGGGTTTACTATTTTCAGGGTGGCGTAGGATTGGCAGTCACTGAAGAAGCGTTTTAAGCGTCTAAAAAGCAGCTTGTTGTTCCGTTCCCCAATGGAAAGGGGTGCTCTTATCTAACAGGCGTACAAAGGTCTAACTGAGCTGAGCGAATTTTGGGGTAAATTGATGGTAATATCCCATCATGCTCAAGAACACCTGAATATTGCGGAGGGTTTTGGGGGCAGGCATCTTGGATATCGCCTCAACCTTATCATGGAGATGCTGTATCCCAGAGGAGATGGCGTGGCACAGGAAATAACTTCTTATGGAAAAATGTACATTTGAAGGCTTCAGCTTAATGTGAGAGGCCCTCAGGCCTTATAAAAACTTTCTATAAGTGTGAAAGGTGCTCATTTAACGGTCAGGAGAAGACGGTTATATAATCAAGATAGACAATTATGCAACAATGCTTCAGATCCTGCAGATGTGGTCCATTGCTCGCTGGAAAGTTGCAGGTGCATTGCACAACCCTTATGGCAGTCAGATAGGTTGGAAGAGACCCTCACTGCAGATATGCGCACACTTTTCCTGGTCTTTTGGAGAAAGGTCTATCTTCGAGTATCCACTAGCTAAACCATATTAAAATGAACTTGGATCCAGAGACTGGGCCAGAGCGTCGTCAATTCGTGGGATTAGATAGCTGTCCTTCTTGTGAAGTTATTCATTTTGCGGTAGTCCATAACTAACTGATGCCCACCATTCTTCTTTTTTATGAGTGCTAGTGGAGTTGCCCAGAGACTTTGAGAAGGCACCGGTAGCCCTGCATCCAGTAACTGTTTAATCTTAGTACTCATTTGGTGCTCTCAACTTTTTAGTTCTGATAAGGCTTGGATCATGCAGGCTTGGCATCACCAATACTAATGGTAAGAGTCCACCCTTCATATTTCCATAGTCATTATTGGATTTATAGAAAATGTCTCTGTAGGCCTTTAACAAGGCGTGGACTTTTCCAGATCATCTGAGTTAGTTCAGCGGATTAATGAATGTAAGGTAGGGTACATATTGACTGATTAGTGGGTAAACCCATATCTAGCATAAACTCAATATAATGGACTTGTTGGTTGTCCTCAATTGGAATCAGCAGGGTTTTTCAATCCCCTGATGCTTCTTTACAACCATTTACTTGTTAGTGAAATTTCCAGCAGAAGATTAATAGGTCGCTAGTAGGGTCTAGGATACCTGGCAACACCTGAGGTTCCAAAGGACTTATTACATCAATGCTTATTAAGTGAAGAAGACAGTTGCGGGGGATTATCATAGTAATTTTGGTGTCTATCACCTTTTGTTAACCTGCTCTAACTACTACCTCCTCTGACGCACACAATGAATTGCCCTCTCTAGCATCCACGGAGTCAAACTGCTTTTCTATGTTTCTGCCCGACGTGGAATAAGTAAGAGTGAGTGCAGAGGAAGTGTACTCAACGACGCATGTATATTCCTTCTTCTTTGGCTCATCATTTGTATAGACTAATGGAACCTTCTAATTTAGATGGGTGAGAAATCCCTGTTTCATATTGATGATTCCATCATACTCAATCATAAATTGAATGCCAATGAGTAGGTCATATACGTTATAGGCTAATGCTACAGCGAGACAGCCAGTAGGAGTTTACCAATACATATGGGTAGAGAAGAGTAGGCTCCAATAGCTCGTGTGAGGTTGGACCCTACAGCTTAAAACTCTTGCAAATAGTCCAGATCAGGCGAGAACTTAATTATGTTGAACTCAAAAGAAACCACATTTGCTGAACCACCCGTATCTAGGACGTCTATAATGCGCACTTTGTTGATAACAACCTCTACCTTAGTTATGGTAGTACCAAAAGTAGGGGGAGGGCGAGGACCTCCTTCTAATGGAGAGTGGAGGCAAGGCGTTGAGCCATCGCAGGATAGTTATCTTTAATTGATTGGAGGGTATAGCATGCTGGGTGGAGCGTATCACTGTCCCATTAAGATAGTCAGCATCACTGGCGGTATTATTAACCTCTGAAAACTTCAGAAACTGTTGAAGATAGGTTCGTCAAGGTATCATGGCTGTATCAATTCTTTCAGAAATCAACCTATCTGGAATCTGCACTTTCATTGGGTCTCCCAAGACATGATAGACTGCGTCTTCACCACCCCTTCAGACTCGTCATCTGAGTGATTGTCAATGCATCTCAGCGAATTATAAGAGAGGTTTAAGAAACTGGCTTGAGCTTCTCACAGGGAGGACTTTTTGGCGCTCATCTTCCCTTTTGACTTTTGAAGGGAGCATTGTAGCTGCACCAACTTTTGGGGATGGCGTTGGAAGTGTAATGGATTTGCCTTTTACCTTAGAAGTGACAGGCTTGGGCTGCCCCATGATAAGGCTTTAAATTAGGGGCAGACTGAGGTGAGGCTGTTGGGGGTTGAGACAGCGGCTTGGAGAGGCGTGATATTTTATCCACCTTAGTAAGCTGCTCACAAAGAGGAGAACAAGGCAAAAGTGATAACTTATATCACTGGCTGAACTATGGAAAATGAAGCTAGATGGGAGCGCTGCTCCATAATGTAACGGTCAAAAATGTCCCAGTTTTTAAACGCCATCTTGCCTTCAGATTTGGCAGATTCAAAGTTGACGCTGACAGATTTCCTGATATGAGTTCCCTCAAGGTAAGAGTTTTGACTTCTTGTACTCACTAATTTAACCTCAAATGTAGGGCAATTCGGAAATGTGAAAAGATGACACAGGTAAGTGAGGGTTTTGACCCTAAAATTAACCTTATCTTTATTTATTAACAAAAATAAACACGCTGACAAATTTATCCCGATGACATAGGGAAACGCAAATGACACTGAAAACCATAGCATTTGGCAGATCAGTTCGCCGCCAAATCTCAACTTTTTTGTTAAGGATAAAAAATTAGTCTTGTCATGGGGTTTCAGGTAAGACAAGGCAAGAGTGGCCACGAGGCCACTAGAGAGACCCATGTGAGGGTGGGAAACAAGAAAGAATTCTGAAAAAGAGTTCAGAATTGTGCGGGCCCAACCTTTTAAGGTCGCTCTTCCAGGGAGCCCCTCCACACTTTTCTTTGTGCCCCAGGGAGCATGAAGAATAGCTTGGGAGGGACACAGCTCAGCGCAAGCCCGTATGACCCTCAAAACCCCAAAATGGCGTTTTGACTCCATATTTGGAAATCCAAATTTCGAGTCAAAATGCAACAATTGGTTCAACCTGACTGTTACACATAAATGTCAATATTTTCTGGCTATCCTCACATAGTGGAGGAGTAATTTGTCGCTGCAACTCTGCAGAAGTTGGGTTCCAGAGAGATAAAGCCATAGAAGAGGCTGAATGGGTCAGAGTTGATTCCCACTTTGGAGCTTCTTTCAGATATTCTGGTTTGTAGAAATCAGCCACTCTAGTAATTCCTCTTTGATATCCCGTACAGTTTTAAAAGTATGCTTGACTGCGAGGATATTCATTGCTAAAGGGGAACAAGGCGCTAAGCTCGCCACAATAGCAGTAATAGCATTAACTAGATGAAGCAGTTTATCCAGCAGCAGAGGTTGAGCTTTACTATAGAATCTTTAAACAAAAGAGCGTATTGTTTCTCACTCTTGCAGGCTAAGGTATATAAAGGCCTGTTTATGCCATTGTAAACTCTTCTTTGAACCAATTTCTTCAATCAGCGCTTGTTTAACCTCCGCCCAGGTGTTAGTGTGACTATATGGGGAACCATGATCTCCTGAGCTATATAACTTAAGCAAGGAAGGATTATTAAGTTTTTACTTGTCAGTTGCTCCTTCCATCCCAAATTCATATACAAAGAGGAAGGATGCAATACTATCCTCACCCAGGGTATACTTGTCTTTGAAAGGGGTTTGTGAATGGTGGGAGTCTTATGAGGGGCTTGGCAAATGTGCTGTTTGAGCGTTTTAAGCTGAGAAAGTGCAATGGCTAGCAACTAAGCTTAAGTATCTAGTTGGGTTTTGGAAGCCGTGGGAAGGTTATGAGGGTTATTAACCCCAACACCCTCCTTTTTGATAGTGTTTTTGTGGTGTACTTCCCCGTAGTGAGCACCACTTGTTGGTATTCAGGGATTATTTTTGACCGCTGGTGCGTTTTTCAAACCTAATTTCAACAATTATGTGCAGGAGAAGTTGTTTCTCTACTGCGGAGAAAAAGTAGGGAAGGTGACCCTTTTATAATTAAAAAAGTAAAGCTTACAATTAAAACTAAAAATTTATTACAAGTTTTATTAGTTGCAATACTTAGGTCAAGAAGAGAACCCTCTTAATAAGTCAAAGCTATTATTTAAATGTCAATGCTCAAAGTCAAAATTCTTAGTAACGTCTAAATTAGTGAATATTGGAATCTGACCTATAGGATCAGCTCATACTCGCCTTGATTCAATGTGAGGGCAGATGGGGAAGTGACAGCTGGGAAGATGAACCCGTGGAGCAGTGATTTTATATATAGACCAATCAGAAGGCGGAAAACATTTTCACCTTGCTGGAAACCCTCTGACCCTATAAAAGGGGCCAGTCTCCATGGGTAGGTTGTACTAAATCTTAACGTGGCCTGGGGAGGAGCCACAATGGACTCCCTGAATTTGCTGCATAGTTAGCACAATTTGATTACCCAAACTCAAGGTATTCTCCCAAGAAGTACTAATAAAAGTGTTACCCAAAAAAGAGGAATTCCACCGGGAATCAGCCAGGGTCTTTTGGCTGATATTTTCATCAATTACCTCCAAACCACATTATTTTAAACATAAAATTTGTAATTGTCTGACAGAGTCTATTACTATATTGGTGGCCAATTCACAGACCAACCCATAATTGTGACTTATGACTACCAAATAGATTATGTTCACACCATACAATTGATCAAGCTAGTTTAATATCTGGATGTGGATCTCTACTTGACCTAGGATTTGATGAGCCCCCTATTATAGCCTGAGTGAAGTTAACAATTAATGATTTACTTACTAACAAATAACACTAACTAGAAGAGTCCTTGATTGAGCAATACGCCAATATTTCTAGGAGTTTAGAAGACTTTAAGTAAGGGAGGTGTTTATCATAAGTCGCAAACCGCTATTTTAAGCCTAGCTTGGCCAGGACTATCAGAAATATAAGGTCAAGGATGCCCAGTTGTTTGGGGAGTTAAGTCATGTATAGAAGCTGGTCAGCTGAAAGCTTCTCAGAGCAAGTAAGCTCCTCTTTTACTGGTCTAAAATAAACATGGAGACCATTACGTTGTGATGGACTACAGGCGATTGAGTGAAATTACCTGGAAGGATAACTACCATCTGCCTTTTATTAATGACTCTCTACAGCTTCTAGTGAATCCAGTTTTTTTGACCATAGATCTATCAAGTGAATATTGGTAAAATGAATTGGCACCTGAAGACAGGGAGTCAAGTGCTCTAATTTACAACAAAGGTCTATTCAAGTTAATCTGTATGACCCAGGGGTTGTGCAACGCACCCACAAGTTTTTGTGGGTGATTTATGGTATTCTCTAAGATCTAAAGCTGTGTTGTATCTGCCTACCTAAATGACGCTATCAGAACCTATATCAACTTAAACTAGCATCTAAGGCACTTATGAGAAGTCTCCATTTGGATGAGGGCAACTCACATAAATCTGAAACCCAACAAATGAAATTTTTCCAGAGAGATATGTTTTTTCTTGACAATAAAGCTACGCGTGAAGGATTTTCTACACTACCTGACAAGGTTATTGCGATCCAGAAGATGTCTAGACCAAATAGCCTACATGGTGTTAGTCATTTTAGAGTTAAGTAGCTAAAATTGACAATTTATTTCTCATTTTGCTGAGATAGCTTTGCCCTTAGTATAATTACTCTATAAGGAGATCACAATCCACTGGCAGGCATCTCAAACCAAGCTTATAACTCCATGAGAGATGCTCCAATGATTGCTCCTATGTGTGATGATTGGATTTGCACCCAACCATTGCATTTCAACTTGGGTGTTGGATCTTCTGAATCCCATGTTGAGTCGTTAGGTGATTTTTATTCTCATTTTGGTTTATCGCTGGTCTGCGCCTCTCTTAAGCCATTATCTAGGCTCTTGCGAGATTAAAGAATGGTGCAGGTGAGGCACCCCAGAAGGGCAACTTTAGAATGTCAAGCTGTCGCATTCTGAACTACAGGTCAGAATTTTTTAATAGTCTTTCCCCAAGCATGGGTTAATCCTGTGGCCTTAAGGCCACCTTTACCTTCATAAGGCAAGCCTAAAAGTATCAAGTTTTTGTCATGGGAACAAATACTTGAGGGGTTTTGAGGCTTGATCTCTTCAGATTACTCTGTCTTTTACTTGGTGCACTTATGGCGCCTGATTATCATGATCTGCTTAATGGCGGTATTTTTCATACAATAAGAAAAAAAGATGGTTACTTTTGGGGGTTTCTATCTCACTTAACTGTTTTTGTCTTTTTTTCTCGCTTCAAGTTTCCCTAGTTTTTTAGGATTTATTAGTTAGGTGCATAAGGCACTTACACTAACCTAGGGAGTACAAACTCGCGTTGGACATTCTTTTGCTATTTTAGAATGGCGTTAAAAAAGAAAGACGTCTTAATAAACTGGGCGTTTTCTGACCATTAAACTATGTTAATTCATCTAGAGTTCAATAAACTCTTCTTCATGGATGTCAATGATGTCAAAGTTGGAGCTATATTGCTTAATTCAACCATAGTCAAGTCAAACGCTCTATTACTTAATTCACAAAGACTCTGACTAAGGTGTAAATGAACTATAGCGTTAAATAACAAGAGTGCCTGGCTGTGCTGTTAACATTTAAACATTCCCGCCCCTAAATATATGTAAACTCACAATTATAACCATTCATGGATCATTGAAATGGTTGCAGCCAATGAAGGACACCAACTGGTGACTTGTGAGATGGGCCCTTAAACTGCAAAACTATAATTTACTATATCGTGCATAAGCTGAGGCTATTCATTAAAATGATGATAGGATAAAAAAAATTGTACTACTAACTTTATATGTGTCTAAATAAGATTGAGTTCATAAATTGATAGGAAGACCTGAGATGTGTGATTGAATGACCCCAGAAATTCAAGAGCGACTAGAACAAAAGATGGTTTAGACTTGAATCTGAGAGATAATATAAACAAGCTGGGATGACTTGATTAACTTATTTCCATCACTTAGCTAGAACCTTAACCATTATGGAGGCATATACCACTGTAAGGCATGATGCTCTAAGAAAACCTACCAGTGTCTAAAAGAACGTGCTATTGGGAAGGCATGCTTCATTCCGATCATGACATTCTTGAATTTTGTCTCTTTTGCGCTAATCAAGGCGCTTCTAACCTAATTTACCAACACTATGTGGCTGGTCTAACCTTGCCTTCTGCCAATGTTAGTATTGACGTCATTTGGAATCTGCCTAACGCCATTCATGGGTATCACTATATTATCTTAGCCACCAATCATATCACAAAGTGGAATACCTTAAAAGAAGTAACTGGAAAAGTTAAGACCATTGATTCATTTTTACTTAAAGCCTTCACCCAGCATGGCATCCCAAAAGCCTACTTTATAATAATGAAAAGAATCTTGTTTCCCAGGTTTTGGTTAAGCTAATTCATTGATTGGGACATAATAAGCCTTTTTCAGCCCTCTATCATACTTCCACTAATGGGGCCGTAGAGTAACTAATGATACCATCATCATCTTTTCCACAAAATGGCTCAAACTGAACTGACTTGATGGAACGTGTATCTCCTGGGGCTCTAATAGCTTACCTGTTGAGCTATCACCAAATTTTAGAATATCTCCATTCAAGTTCTCTATGGTCAGAAACCATGTTAAACTCTAGTGTCCAAACCATTCTAAAACATCTACACCTGCCGCCAATCTAGCTTTGAGGAGACTGGCAAAAGAAGATATTCAAATTGCAGGATTCTGATTTCCAAGTTTACAGAGACAAATACAAGAAAAGACATCTTTCAGCCAATGCTAGAAGTCCCTTATTCCTGATTATCAATTGGGGAATTTGGTATTATTTTACAATCATTGAATTGGAAGTTGAGTTTATAAACGTGATATAATATGATCTGGACCCTATTAAGTGTTATAATGATGTGGCCATGAAAATTCCATCACCTCAGTTTAGACTGGAACTGTCATTAATTTTAGCTCATAAGATATTTTTTTACAAGCTACAGACTCACTCTGCAAGATTTCAAGGGTGATAATGTCAGGAAAAACCAGGTTCAAGTCATTTTAGACATAAATTTGACCTTAAAATGAGGCTGATAATAATTGATGGAAACTATCGCCATATGAATCCCAGGATAATTCCAATGCTGTTTAATTTTTAAATAATGCAATCAAATCTGGCTCTCCATCAATTTACTGATAATTCAATATGTCCAAAACCCAAACATAATGTTCCCTTGAGGGTTAATAAAGATCTTAATTATCAAAAGGATCAATATCCACACTAAAAAAGGTACCTCTGAAGAATTTAAATATTTGATTGTTTCAGTAAGTAAAGCACA
Organism: Massospora cicadina; assembly: GCA_022478985.1. Classification (NCBI taxonomy): domain Eukaryota; kingdom Fungi; phylum Entomophthoromycota; class Entomophthoromycetes; order Entomophthorales; family Entomophthoraceae; genus Massospora; species Massospora cicadina. The sequence goes on along the minus strand of JAKSZP010005966.1, from coordinate 9,616 downwards.
TCTTACCCTGCTTTGATAATTAAAAAAATTACCAAAGTACATTTATGTAATAATTATTTCACTAGGACGCTTGCTGAAGCTATCTTGACTAATTGTAACGCACTGGCTCCTTCCAATGAGCCACGAATGAGTTGGGCAACAGGATCCATGTTAAAGACCATAGGGCTGACAGGACTCCTGATACTACTCTCCTGGTGCGCGCGCTACAAGATTGGACAAGCACCCCCTGGAAGACAGTTGCAAGTATACTAACCCCAGCAACGTGCCTTGACTCCAAGACAAGGTATAGAGGGAGGCAATAGCCCTCCCAAGCTCACTCTCAAAGTCCAATTCTTGTTGATTTAAGCCAACCATGGCTGCAGTTAGGCAATATCTTTTAAATAAACCCAAATTATAAATATATGAGTTTTAGGTTCTTTTATTTAATTTTTAGCCAAGTTGATAGAAAACAGAACTGAGGAGCCTCCAGCTCCCAGTTCCTTCCCTATATACACATGTTAAAAGCTAAAATAAAATATAATATAAGCTTATGGTGCCAGCTTGAATGATGTTTGGTGTAAACTTTACAGCAGGATTGCAGAATCTTTACTCAATGATTCCGTGCCAGTTCCAATCCTCAACGGTTCCACGCCAGTTCCATTTTTAATTCTAAATTGAACCGCGAAACTCCCAAGTACCCGTTTCACATCCATTCTCGATTTGAATCCAAATTGAATCTCGAAACTACCCATTTTACTCGTTTTCCGTTTTGTTCCAACTTGGATGCCCATCTTGCTCCTTGGCCTACTCCAAGCTCTGGCCCCTTAGGCATCCTTGCCAGAATTAACACCCCCTCCTCCTCCATGCATATAGACACAGCCTGCCCTGTCTTACCAAAGATCAGGGCAATGTGATGCTGAGGATAGACCTCAACCGTCACATCACCCCCCCTAGACAGGAAGAACTCTTGGATTTTCTCAGGACATCGGGCACAATCCCTAGCTGACTGCCATGTGGACTCCTCAATAGGATGACCCACCCAACTTACCAAGAATGAACGACGTCCTCGCACCACTTTGGTGTCAAGAATCTCTCAACAACATACTCTTTGGCTCCTCCTCCAGCTGGAAATAAAGGAGAAACCCTTTCAGGTGGCTGGCCAAAGAATGGCTTGAGCTGCGATACATGCAACAACGGATGGGCTCTTGACCCTTCTGGGAGCTTCAGCTCAAATACCACCTCGTTCACCGCCCTCACTACCTGATATGGGCCCAACGCCACTGGCCCCAATTTCCAGCTCCTTACAGGCAAGGCATAGTTCCGAGCATTCACCAAGACCCAATCACCTCTTGAAGCTCTAACTTCAGATCTATGCCAGTCCACCTTCCTCTTCTGAGCCGCAACCGCCACCACCAAATTCTTCTTCAGGAGCTCCAGGGTGTCCTGGGTATGTCGCGACAGCTCATCTGCCGCTAGATTCTGACCTTGCTCCCTGGGCCCCATACCCTCTGGGTGTTGGCCGTGATTTGCGAAAAATGGGATCATACCCGTGGATGAATGCTTATGATTGTTATAAGCAAATTGAGCCAGCTTCACCCAATATACCAAGTCATCCTGCCGCCCTGAGACATAGCACCTCAAATATTGCTCCAATATCTGATTTACTATTTCAGTTTGGCCGTCTGACTGAGGATGGTATGCTGACGAATGGCAAGCCATGATCCTTAGATTCCTCAACATGTGGAGCCAAAATTTAGATTTAAAAATGTGGACCACGATCCGACACTATCTTCAGGCACCCCATATCTGGAGAAAACCTCATTTACAAAAATCTGTCCTGCCACCTTTGCAGAAATGGTTGACCGACAAAGGGAAAAACTCTGCATATTTAGTCAGGCGATCCACCACCACCATCAAGGCATCCATCCCCTGTGACTTGGGCAGTCCTGTGATGAAGTCCACACTCACTGAGGACCATGGCCGAGAAAAATTTGAAGCGGCTTCAATTTCCCCCCGGTGCCACCTGTTGGGCCTTTGCCCTGGTGCAAACCACACAACGCGAAACATACTTTCGCACCGCCGCACCCACACCTCTCCACAAATAGTGATGGCGAACAATCTAACGTCTTCTCTTACCGAGATGACCTGCCAGAGGATGGTCATGATTAGCTGCCATTACCTCTTGTTGAAGACTCTTCACAGGGACCCAAATCCTTCCCTCATGGCGTATGATACCACCCCAAACCAAGAATCCCGCATGCCCCCTGCTTGCCTCACCTTCTCCTGTCTCTTCTCTTATCCGTTGGCCCAGCTCACATCTTTGCTGTGCAGTCCAGATTCTTCCTGCCATTCCTTCTCTCCAGCCCTGGATCGTTGCAACAGGTTCTGTGGCAACATCATGGCTGTATTGAACTTCCTCAACTCCTCATCGGAAAACACCAGTCCAGAATCACAGCTCAATAAATCTGGCAAGATATTTTGTTTTCCCGGCTTGTATTCAATCCGCAGGTCATATTGAACCAACTCTAAGTGCCACCGGGCCTGCCTCTGATTCATCAGGCGGGGACTTATAGTATTCTAAGGCTCGATGGTCCGTTTAGATAAAAACTGGTGCCTGGCATACAATAGGTGGTGTTGCCACTCCCCTAAAGCTGCAACTATTGCCAAAAGTTCCTTATCATAAACTGGATAGTTGGTTTCAGCTGGTGCCATCTTCCAACTAAAGTAACATACAGGATGTTCAACCCCATCTTTACCCTCCTGCAACAACACGGCTTCAAGTGCAAAATTTGACGCGTCAGTCTCTACCACGAATGGTTTGTTTGGGTCAGGGTGTGCCAGAACTGGGGCTGTCAGCAGACTCGTCTTCACTTGCTGAAATGCCCTCTCCTCAGCCTCCCCCCAAACGAACGGCACGTTTCCCGTCAGTCTTGTCCACGGCACAGCCCATTGGGCCAGATCCCTAGAAAACCTCCGCACGAAATTCACCACCCCAAAAAAGCTTCGCACTTCAGTCCTATTCCCAGGAGCCTTCCATTCCTGCACCGCCCGCAACTTATCAGGACAGATCACTATCCCTTCTTGGAGGACCACGTTCACTAGGAAGGACACCGATTCCTTATTGAACTCGCACTTGGACGGCTTCAACTTCAAGCCCGCGTTCCTAACCACCTCCAACACACTTCTCACATCCCTCACATGGTCCTGTGCCGATCTGGAATACACCAGGATGTCATCCATATAAGCAACGCAACACCTACCCACTAAGTCCCCCAATACATGATCAATCATGCGCTGGAAAACTGCAGGGGCATTGTGTAGCCCAAATGGCATAACCCTGTACTCAAAGTTTCCCAGATGACATTTGAATGCCGTATACCGCTGGTGCTCAGGGCGAACAGGAATTTTGATTGAAAGCGTCCACCAAATCCAATTTGGTGAACACCCCACACCCGGAGATCATGGGCAGAATGTTCTCCATGAGTGGCATTGGATTGGGGTCAGGTTCCGTCACCTCATTAAGGCGTCGGAAATCAACACAAGGACGTAACTCCCCCTGACTTGGGAACCAACAGGACTGGCGAATCCACTGGCGACTTGGAAGGCACAATCAAACCCATATCCAGCATCTTATGGACATAATCCTCCAATGCCTCTCGGGCCCGTGGATTCAACGGATAGACTGGACAGCCCTTTGGTAACTCAGAGCCTTCCTTGAACCGGAATCCAAATGCAAAATCCCCTGTAGGCGAAAAAGGCGCATCACCTTTAGGCTCAAACACCTCCGCAAAATCCTGATACTCCCTCGGCAATCCTTCCACTGGCACACTTGAGGTGATTCCACCCATGTGCTTCACCAACGAACCTTGGGACTGAAACGTCCATTCACACGTCCCCTGACCTCTAGGTGACAGCAGAACCCTCTCTCTCTTCATATCAAACTGTGGACGGACATGGTGCCACCATCTCATCCCCAGCACCACAGAATGTGGCAGGTGAGCTACGGCGTGAAACTCCTCCCTGAATACCTCTGGGCCTTGCCTCAACAAGACCTTGGCCTGCACTCGCCATACCGCCGTTTTTTTGGAGGCGTCTGCCAATGTCACCCATCCATCCTTCTGTAATGACAATCCATGGCTTCTTGCCCACTTCTCCTCAACATAATTTTCCCCAGATCCGGTGTCAATCAAAGCTAGAACTTCACCGCAATCCCTTCCTTCATCCCCATAAGCACATTGACGGGGTAAAATCAAATAAGAATAAGATGAAGTAAGCGGTTTATTTCGAGGCACCGGATTTACTGGCTTCTTGCGAAAATTATAAGGAGCCTTCTTATTCTGAGCCTCAGGATCCTGAGCGGTAATCTCAATGGGAATCCCTGTCTCCCACACCTCAACCATACCCTCAGGATTTCCTTGACTCTCTTCTTTCCTTCCTCCACATAGCTAAACCCCTTAGAACCATGTATGGGCTCTGAACCTGCCCTTCTTCCACCACTCTGTCCTCGGAATCCCCCTGGGGGTCACACAAATTCCTGATGGGCCCGTACCAAACTCAACTGTCGCTCTACCTGCAAGGCTAAACCCACCTCTTCCTCCAACGTCGCTGCAGGTTTCACCGCCGCCCTTGCCAATAATAAATCAGCTTGCAAGTTTTGGCGAAACATGCGCGGAAGCTGAGACTCAGGTGCCTTTGCTGCTCTTGCCAATGCGCGGAACATCTGGCCATACTCCTCCACTGACTTCTTCCCTTGACCACACTGCAGTAACGCCGCCCAGGCCGAATCCTGCGCCTCATCTGGACATGCTGCACGGTCAATCCAATCCAGACATTCCTCCACCGATATGGGTAACCCTGACTGCTCTTCTAAAAGTTCTAGCACCCAGTTTGACTGCTTTACTGGAAGTGCCAACAGAACCTAACATAACTGCAAGGCAAACAAATCCTCTCCACCCGCTGCCTTTGTCAAACATCCCTGAAACTGAACCCGGCTAAACGTCTGGTGGATCAGTTCCAAGTCTTCCGATTTTAAAACCGTGGGAATTCTTCCTTTAGACCCACCCAGGCCCTACCACTTTCCCACCATCCCGGGACACACACCCTAAAACCCGGTATAATTCATGAAGCAAAAAGGCGGTGGAGAATATCACCATCAAGAGTGTTGCAGTATGGTTATACCACATTGGAAACACAACTTCTTCTAGCACCTCCTTTGCTTGCCACCACAACGACAGGAAAGTAAATGAGTTCTGTTTAATGTAACGCACTGGCTCCTTCCAATGAGCCACGAATGAGTTGGGCAACAGGATCCATGTTAAAGACCATAGGGCTGACAGGACTCCTGATACTACTCTCCTGGTGCGCGCGCTACAAGATTGGACAAGCACCCCCTGGAAGACAGTTGCAAGTATACTTAACCCCAGCAACGTGCCTTGACTCCAAGACAAGGTATAGAGGAGGCAATAGCCCTCCCAAGCTCACTCTCAAAGTCCAATTCTTTTTGATTTAAGCCAAACATGGCTGCAGTTAGGCAATATCTTTTAAATAAACCCAAATTATGAATATATGAGTTTTAGGTTCTTTTATTTAATTTTTAGCCAAGATGATAGAAAACAGAACTGAGGAGCCTCCAGCTTTCAGTTCCTTCCCTATATACACATGTTAAAAGCTAAAATAAAATATAATATAAGCTTATGGTGCCAGCTTGAATGATGTTTGGTGTAAACTTTACAGCAGGATTGCAGAATCTTTACTCAATGATTCTGTGCCAGTTCCAATCCTCAACGGTTCCGCGCCAGTTCCATTTCGAATCCCAATCAAACCGCGAAACTCCCAAGCACCCATTTCATTCCATTCTCGATTTGAATCCAAATTGAATCTCGAAACTACCCATTTTACTCGTTTTCCGTTTTGTTCCAACTTGGACGCCCATCTTGCTCCTTGGCCTACTCCAAGCTCCAGCCCCTTAGGCGTCCTTGCCAGAACCAACGCCCCCTCCTCCTCCATACATACAGACACAGCCTGCCCTGTCTTACCAAAGATCAGGGCAATGTGATGCTGAGGATAGACCTCAACCGTCACACTAATAGTCATTTAGCCTTTGAAGGAAACAGCCATTAAATTCTGGAAAACAACATAAATCTGCCCTTGATCAAATTATAAGGAGTTAAATAATATTCATTAGTGATAGTAAAATGTCAATGTCTAACTGTATCTCCTATGAAGTGGTCAGGGACTTAATTGAAATAATTATAGACCTAGGTGAAAGAGCAAGCTCTACAAGGGCATCCACTGTGGACAGAGTTCTTATAAATGTATATGGAAAAATGCTCTTCCAAAGACATAAGGTTAAAGTGTGAATCTATCCCAATACATCATGAAATTGTACATCCAGCTTTATACCATGTTTTACGCCTATCAGGAGTCCATAACAAGGAGCTCCATCATCACATCAATAGCCAATGGGTTTTGAGAGTGGCTTATGAACAGGTATTTAATTTATCTTTACAAAGTATAATGATGTTTACACCAACAGCATTAAGTGAATTGTTCCTATATAATTCAGTTCATAACCAAATGTAAACCATCTATTCCAAAGCTATCAATTATTTGGAAAAAGCTATGGAAAGTCTCAAGAAAACATTGCAGAACCTATTGAAAGGACTTAAGGATTACTTGATGTTGCAATTTGATCTGAATAACCCTTCCAATATTTTAGTTTATGTATATTTGTATTTTAGACTAAGGTTTTGATTATTTTTGCCCTGATGCTGAGATCAACCTTTTCAAATTAAGCTATAAAGGAATGCCTTGTACCGCTGTCAATCAATCATTTTCAGTTATGACGGATTACCTTGCCCATGTGCCTACGTTTTATATGTAGCTAATTATCTACATTGGGTCGAATCTTTACCACCCCACTGGTAATATCTTCCATTTTACTTACTATCTATCTATGGGATCTACAGCGTCGTAAATTGAATCCCTTTTTTATTTATCTTGTTCTCTCTTTTTTCACTATAATAAACAATTTGTAAAGGTTTTATCACCAAAATTCCAGGATAATGATTTTTACCATTTTTAAAAAAACTATGTACTGCTTGGTGCTCTACTTTATAGTTTAATATCATGAGTTTGAAAGATAAGGAAATCCTTTTTTTTAACTACTTGTTTTGAGATGTCTCAATAAAGCTCACTGACGATACTTTTGCTATCTTCTGTCTTTAGGGCCACTGTATCCATATATTCCCCTATTTATTATATAAAAACTGCGCCATGTGCAGTTGTGCATCAATGACTAAGCGCTGATTGCAACAAATGAAAATTTTTCACAAGAGGTTTGCAAGCAGAAGCTGAAGTTCTTGGTTTATTGCGGCCCATTACTCTAACAGCCTCGTAACAAGGATAATTAAATTAAGCTCCTTGAATCAAACTAGAGCACGCTTAAGACAAAACTATGATCATGAAGTCAATCAACCATCATAGGCTTAAAAAGTACCTCAAAATTTTATTGTTTAAGTAGCCTGTGTTGAGAAGGATCTTGTATCCCAAGTAACTTAGGTGGTTACCCACTATACTGCCAAGTGACTTAACAAATTGGAGAGCAATATAAAAAACAATTTCTTAGATAAGAAGACATTAACATGATTTACTACTGAATCAATGAAGTTGAGCAACGCTAGAATAGTCTTAAAGAAGAACAAAAGCCAAGACAGATAGCCTCCTCAAAGCACTGAGTTCCAAAAGATGAAGGAGGGTTTGAACCATCGCATTGGGGTATATGAGGACAAGAACAAATTTTTATAAACTTTCTCCACTACTGATTATCAAAATATTTGTGTTCCTGGAATCTGCGTTATAAATTCAAGATGATATAGTTGTTCTAAAAAGAGTATTAACTTTCTGGTTTTCACACCAAGGCTTACCATTGAAAAAACTGAGAATAATCTTAACCCACTACAAAAACAAATTTGTCAACTCTCTTGACAAGGTGATTAAAGAAATTTGTCTACTGAAATCACTGAATCAGAAGCTATGGATTACATGTTGACACAGGATTAGAAGCCACTACAGTTAACCCTACCTTCAAGGACAAGTTTAAGAAAGGAGAAGGAAGTATTACATCCCTCTTCTATATCTATAAAGCTGCAATGGAAGGTGCAATTGGCTATCAAAATGTTAAACAAACCTTATTGTTGGATTTTGGGCGGGGAAGATGCTCGTTGGTGCCTTGATTGCCTTATTTTCAACAATTTAATTTAGGAAGTTCTTCACCAATTATAATGAAATAAAACGCTAATAAAAACTAAAGGGCTGTTTTTTATAGGGTTATTATAAGCGGCGATCAGGTGAAAAAGTAACCCTGTTATGATCTTATTTTAACTATCTAAATTAACTCATGCTCATACTAAGGTAGGTATAAATATAACTTCAGCCTATTTAGAAAAATGGTTTTGACCCATTAGAGTTTTTGGAATCACTCACTTTGCTGGAACGGCAGATGGAGGATCAATTGTAGGTAAGACAGACCCATGGGTAATGATTTGATATATTTCAAACAATCACCATGAGAGAAAATAGTTGCACATTGGGGGACCTCTGCAAAGCCTATAAAAGGGGGTTGATCCCTGCTTAGGTGCTTGAACCAAACTAGAAGTGAGCTGGTGAGGAACCTCCAATGGACTCCCCTGATTTTGCTGCACCTTTGGTGAAATCCATTTACCTGAACTCATGCCACTTGGCTGAGTATTAATAGTAAATAAATTCCCCAATGCAAAGGGTTCCGCTGAGAATTGGGCAAGGTTTTTGCCTTTTTAATCCTTAATTTCGTTCTCAATTTGAACCAGAACACCTTTTTACATAATCAGACTTGCAAATATCCGACATTACCCCCTTCAAGAGTTTATGGGAAGAGTTAAGGCGTAGTTCATCCATGGATGCGATTAACAATAACTCCAGTAGCCAGGGATTTTATAGAGTACTCATCCCCTCACTTATAAGTGATGACAAAAAGGCCTTCCCAGATAGACCAAGCTTCTCACTTCTGAAATGGACACAATTATGATAGTATAGCACCAGGTCTGACACTTGGAAGGTAGGTAGAGGGGACCGGAACTCATTATCTGCTTGACCCTCTTTGGTGACCATATTGGCCATGTTGAAATCACTTCTGACTGTCCCTGGATGATGCGCAGGGCTAACTTCTTCATAGCTTGCTCAGGATCAGTCTTGTCAAAAAAGATATCTTTGGCTAGTAACGCTGGCACCCCAGGATCTCGCCCATACAATACTCATAACAGTGACTTTTTGAGGCTCCATGGATAGCTGATATGGTAAGTCATGAGAGCACTGAGTAAAGATCCTAGTGAAGAGGGTTGGAAGTGGCCATTGTTCTTAAAAAGAGACCAGAAACCCATTGGCTCTTTCCACGGTACCATTGTTCAAGGGATTATAAAGGCCAAGAAAAGATGAAGGGTTCCCATGGAGGTAGCGAGGTCTTCACCACTCTAGAGGTAGAATTTTCCCATTGTCACAGAGAAGGACCTGAGGACAACTATGGCGAGAAAATATATACTGATGAAAGACTGTGACTGTGGCTTTAGAATTTTGAACAGGAAGAGCCACAGCCTCAACCCAT